>JAHZMW010000909.1:0-15895 GCA_027743745.1 Alloscopus bannaensis | reverse complement strand
ATCCCAGACGGCCCAACTTTTAGGATTAGGATTAGGACACTGACTTGAGTTCGCTCCCTGTTTCCTAAACCGTGCATACGAAATCCCGGTGAAATTGTAAATGCGGCAATGAGCATAAATCTGTTAGACCACATTAGCACACAGGGTTGCACAGAGAATGCTGTGATCTGCTTGATTAGATAGGAATGTTAATCCCCAGATTAAAGCACGGCAGATTCCACTTTCACATAAATTGTCTTTATGTGAAGCGAGCACACAGAGTGCTATTTGTTCATCCTCCCAGAACAGTAATTGAAAATGAGAAATTTCTCAATAACGAGCTCTGTGTCACTATTTGAGATCAAAATGAAAAATAAATCAGCGCTGCAAATCAGTCGACGACGACCTTGACGCTTGAAATTCGACTAATCCTTCAATGAGTCAGTACTTGTCTCGCGGCAAATGCGGAAAATGAGTCAAACCAGTTGGCTAATGACCTAACTATTAAACCACACACACCACACGAATAGCAATTGGTGAAAAATTAGCTTGAACAAGCGATGTACAGAAAGTATTTTAAAAATAATGACAAACTTACCATGAATAACAATTTCAGTATCCTTATTAATTTCATAAAGTCTGATTGCCTCTTCTAGCTCCATTTGATGTGATACGGTACAAGGGTCCCCTGCACAGCACAGAAAGAAAATTACAGTCGACCTGTCAACATTTAATTAGCTGTTTAGTACAAAAGTGCCTTCAAATTATTCCACTGACCTTCCTCGTCTACCCACTTCATTGTGAAGGGTTGGTCCGGAGTAAATTTGCACATGTCTCTAATTTCCTCACATAGTTGCTCTAACGTTATTCCTGGGTTGATGTAAGTGATCATCACCTCCCTGCAAACAAAAAAAAACTTTTTCTTAAACGCTGCAATTACTGTCGCCGAAAGATTTAACCCACGTTTCATCCTTAACCGGCTTACCAATTTTATCTCACAAAACAAAACAAGCAACATTAAATTGTATATAGTTTTCTTTAAAAATATGCCTTTACAAAAATTGGTTATCGCATTTTGAGAATACTCACCCATTGTAGGCCGTCTTAACCCTAATTTCAGGCACTTCATTATCACTGTTTGCTAGTGGCGAAGGCATTTTGGAGAATCCGTTGTAGAAAACACTGCAGATTTAAGCTCTCCTCTGAATACCGTGTGTCATCCGATTCGCATCGTTTATTCGAAATTTTTTTAGCAGTTGCCTCCAAGTATACTTATCCCCTGTATTTCTCGTATTGTCACACATGAACTTGAAAATACTTAGATCTACTTCCTTCTCTCTGTATTATCTGTTCCGTTACCAAACGGAAATTCCAAACGTATTAGCCAGCAGTACGGAAAAGAAGATTTGCTCTATCCAAAAAATCACACACATGCACCCTCTCTTTCTCTATCACTGGTTGACTGCTCCTTTTCTGTATTGCTCTCGGTTACTTTTTAAAAAAAGGACGTTATCTTAATATGAAAGGATACATTGAAATATAGAAAGCACACTTTCCTTCCCTCTTCACGAATCTCCTCGATAAATATATAAAAGTTTCCTACAAAACTACATAATCTTTCTTCCTACCCTAAAACGAGGAGACCTTACAATAATAAAATCCTATTACTACTTTAACCACTAAACTTAACTCCTACAAAAAATCCTTCCGCTTAATGTTACTCAATATTTTTTCCTCCTCAAACTGTCTCTCTCCTCTCTCTGGTTTTTTCGGCTGTCTCTTCTGCTTACGTTGAGAGCGTGAGAGTTCGTGTATACTGTGAATGTATATTGTTGTAATATTCTCTCCGTGAGACAGGTAAACAGGTAGATGAGAGAGTGCAGAAAGAGAGAGAGAGACTCCAAGTACAGAGGAAGAAATCCTTTTTTAAATTCCTCCAGAGTTACACATACACAATCCGATGAACCAACAGCGGCTCTCTGGCAGTGGCAAGTTGTTGTGGAGTAGTGTGCTACACGTAATGATTCTTTTTTAGTAGCTCTCCTCCGTTTTCTTCGTGTGAGTCTATTTCCCTCTGTGTGTGAACCTCACTCCTTCCAATCTCCAACTCTTTTTATCCAGCACGAGAGGAGCTGAGCAGCCCGCAGAAAGAAACTCTCGTGTTTTTTCCCGTCCTTTTTTATGCTCACACTTACTCACACGTAATTTCCCATCTCAGGATGAGCAGCGGAATAAGCCAACTTTGTGAAGAGCGTATCATCCTCTCTCAAAACCAAAAGGAGATCAGATCAGCGACAGAGAGAAGAAGAAAAAAGTGAACTTCTTCGCCTTTTCAGTAACGCGGAGGAAACCGTCTTTAAAGTGAATAGAGAGGGTGAGTATAAAGGGTAATGTAATGCAATCGAAATCCAAAAATGGTGTAATGACGAAAGCTTATATGCATCGAACGTAGGGAATAATGGTGGTAAACTGTATAGTGGCAATTACACGGTGAAAAAAATGAGAAGACGTAAAAAAACGGTGGGAGCTCACATGCATTACAGATTATGATAGCATGTGTATAAGAGAGATGTTTTATACAATTTTCCTATCTATCAACCTTTTAAATGTGGATCCCATGTTAGACAAGGCAGAGTTGTATTTGAGAGAGAGAGCACAATAAAAAGGATACATTCTGACGTGTTAAAGGGGGTGTAATGATACGGACATGTATGGAAAAATAAAGAAGCATTCACATATACATAAGGCTACTTACTTGCTTACTATTTTTCACACAACATATTCGAGAGTTATACACAACGGAATATGCTCACGTATGAGAAAAACCACTGTTGACTTTACGAAGCGGAGTGTGTGAGTGTGCATATATATAATACAAAAAGACATGCACAGAGAGAGAGAGAGAGGGCACATTCAGCACATCCCTCTCTGTTGGTTCTTATGGTCATCCATCCATGTCTTAAAAAGGGGAAAACGCTAGAGAACAAAGTCAGTGAGTCAAAGCAGAGGCGAAGTGAAGGAGTAAAAGGAGAGCCGAAATGGGATAAATATTGCTTCTTTTATTATAAGCCTTTTCTTTTACTCGTCGATGGAGGAGGATGGAGGATTTCGCTCATTGAAAATGAAAAACGTGTAGAAGGTATATATGGTTGTGTGAGAGGCGAAAAAAGAAAACAAGACACGCGATAGAAACAACTAGTGGATTTGATAACAATTGATATGTGTTTGTATACCTTTCTTTGATGTACAAGAAAGTACAATAGTCTCTCGCTGAAGATATGAGAAACTCATTGAAACACACACGATACTCACCTTGTCATTGTATTTCATTGGAGTAGTAATCCGTTGTATTCCGTGCATGCACTAGACATTTTCCCATTTGAGTAATGCACCCAGTTAAAACACAATGCATGTACCATCATGATCATATTCTATCTGAATAATATATTACATATCTCAATGGATTTTTACGCTGAAAGTCACACAGAGTTTGAGAGAGCACAGGCGGACAGGTAAAAGATGTGCACATGATATGCCCACATCTGCATGTACGTGCATTACAAGCACGTACTCGCATTTTCATGCATTGGAAATCGAAGTCTGAAAAGGAAACGAGAGGAGCTTCATGGTGCTTCGCTATTTTAGATATTTTCACGAGCTCAGAAAATTGGATAAGATGTACACGAGATGCGTTTTTAACTAGGCATAACTGATGTGCTCATGCTTTTCGAAGAAGGGAAAAAATTTAATCGTGGATACCTATGGCTTTTTGTGTGTATTGCTTTTGAAATGATGGATTTATTGGACCTGGCCGTGTGGATGTGCGCTTCAAGAGAGAGAGAGCTTAGGAGCGGATAATATGGAGAGGAAATACCTGTTCACGGTAAAGTGCTTTATTGCAACATGTGCATTGCAGAGTTGGGACTTTGGGACTGGGACTCCTCCGCCGTCACCAGAAAAAAAAACGTTGTAACAGGTTTAACTATATTAACAACGCTGTGTGTGTTTGTGTGTGTGCGGGGAATGAGAAAATCACAATTGGTAAAGAGGAATAAACCTGTGCATTCCTCCTAATTTGAGGTTGGAATTCTTACACATTGTAATGTATATATCAGCTATTATTATGGTAGGTATATAACACACTGTATAAAAGAGAGAGTGAGAGGATAATGTGAGAAGTGTGCATTTTCAGGATAGACGATCAGAGAGGAAAAGAAGGTGGATAAATTGGTTGATGTTGAATGGTGACGATAGGCGCTCATAGTGGATGTGTGAGAGGATGGATGATTAATGTACGTTGAGTCTCCTTTTATATATCACTCTCTCACCCGCTTTCCGATACTTGTCTCAAAATTGAATTGGCTTTTTACTCCAGAAGCGAGTGAGTGAGAGATGTGCATCTGTCGACATCCCATGGCTCTAATATCCGAGAAAAAAATAGGATCCATATACCAAAAAGGCAGAGAAAGACACTCGCGCTGAAAATGATGTGTCGCCGACATCGCGTTCCATAATACAGGGAGCGGTGTCCGCGAGCAAATCGCAACGATTTTCATGCGATGATGGCGTTCCATCCGTGGTGAGGTGGTGATATATACGTGATGAAATCCATGGAAAATGGTTTGGCCCATCGTCATCATCATCATGATGGCAATTTCCTCCCCCTTTTTGTTAAGACGTGATGGCGATAATGATGAGTGTGTGACTTCAACTTATTAAAATGGCAAACATAGAGGAGAGCTTCGCCATAAAAATGCCTGACCTGACTCTTTGGTGATGGTGGTCGTCGTCGACTCATCATCATATATGATGATGACGACGCTTTTTGATGAAACGGAACGCGGATTATGTGATTCGTAGAAGTCGTTTTGCTTTGCCTGATGAAAATTTTTCAATTGAAAGAGACATAGAATGGGTGCTTTACTGCTGTCCCGAATCATGTTTGTATAATCATATACACGAGTAGTGGATGTACACTTTATATAAACATCTACTTACTGTATGAGAGAGAGTTGGTTGTGATATTTTTTTTCCTTTCTCTCCCACTCTCTCGCTGCAGAGATTTTTTTCAGCATTGATTTCGATGAGATGGTATGCATACATTTTCACAAGGATGACGTGACTTTGGCAAGGTAGCGCGAAATGAAGAGGAAAAAAAGGCTAAAAAGGAGGCGATGACTCGGTATGTCGCTTCGAGAGGATGGGGTGCTGGGTGAATCAACATGAGAAGAGAATTCTTTCTTCGTCTTCGTTTTTCTCTCTGTTCAACTGTGAGAGGCTTGATCAAGCGAATGATATGATGTTTCATACTGATAAAGAATTCATGGTGGAAGAGACTTTTTGAGGGAGAGAGATCTGTCTGTCTGCACTCCACTCTTCGATTCGATCTATATCTTTATACATAAATGACGTTGAGGACTTGTTTACTTTTACCAGTTTTCGCGCATCCTTCTCACTTTATAAGGTATTCAGATTAGTAGGTAGGAGCGCGGAAAAAAAGAAGAGTTGTTTAACGCTCACTTTTCGTCGTCGTAGGGTGGTGGTGGTGGTGAGAGGAACACGAAAAAAGCGTTACAATACATGATTTCTCGACTGAGATTTAACAGGAAGCACACTTTGGGGTGCATCCCACATTCACATATATAGCTTCTGGTTTTTTTCTATCGCCTCGGAGTGAACAAAGGCATGTTTCAGCATTTTTCTTGTTCCCAGTTGGTGGCATTCTTTGTAGGAAAAAATGCACAGCAAAAAAAAGCGGTTAGACAGAGAGAGAGAGAAAACCACTGAAAAGCGGTCCCATTGATGATGGAAAAGGGTAGAGACACACTTTTTTACCGATACAAAGAAAAAGTGACGACATTACTGTCGCCAAAAAATGAATGTACACAATATTTGGCAACTCGAGCCGAAAATGTATCAAACGAAGCAGAGAAAGGGAAAAGGGTAGTGATTTGATAGCTCACTGATAGATAGGTAATGTGCCACCAAAAAGCAAGCTTCCGGAAAGAACGTGTGTCCTGTTACCTTTGATTAGCTGTGACTGTTGTCTCCTTGTCTTCAGCCAGAAGGAAGAATAAGGATACAAGCAAAAATCTACAGGACTCTCACCAGAGACGGTATCGAAAAAACGTAAATGCATACATATGTACTTATTCGAGTAAAAGTCACACAGAGTATTCCCATTTCACCAGTTTTGTCTTTTTTTTTTACTTTCTCCGTAACTAAAGCCAGGGATAGCTGGGTATTACGTAGCTTTATATGTGTCTTAACCAATTTCGTCTCTGTTCTCTTGGAAGAGAGAGAATGCGATTGGAAAACCGGAGGAAGAAAAGTATAAAAAAGAGAAGTTAGAGTGACGTCCACTTATGATCCCAGAGGGAGAGAGAAAGAGCCCCAAAAAGCAGAACAAGTTAGACTAGCGGTATTTTGTGTCTTTGGTTAAAAAAGTGGAAAACTTTAGTCTCGCCGACTCTCTGGCAAAGCTGGAATAGTAGTAGTAGTAATAATGTTTATGCGGGATTTGACAAGTGAAAACCCACCAGGGAAGCGTAAACCATGATCATCGTCATCATCATCAAGATGAGAAAATTCCGGGCCAGCGAACACACTACAAGACAGATACAAGTTGGTTTCTTTTGTAAACGTCAGTCTGTGACAATATGACAATGCGGTAAATGCGGGACTCTTTACCCTTTCCTTTCTCCACACAGAGAGAGAGGAGGAAGAGGGAACTCGTTTTTGTGGAGTTTTGCGGTTTTCTCAAGGAATACAAACATACCTTTTTGTTGGATACAACAAATTCCGTTAGCTCTCAACTCATCTCCTCTGTCGTCATTGTGAGCTCTGCGTTGTGCCAAGCTTATTGAGATTGAATTGCAAAGTTTATTTTTTTCCACTATTATTTACGCTCAGAGAAAAGTGGAGGCTCCACGCTTTCAAAGGGAGGAAAGACCGTTTAGCAAATTGTGTAGCGATTTCCTTTATATCCTCCCCCTTTGAGTTACATAAACTTTAAAATGGCAGAGTGGATTTTTCATGTTTTCTCTCTTCCTCTAGATATCACATAATGGTTTGATAGCAGCCCATTTTCGTGGTGCTGATTTTAATGCTTTTATTGTGTTCCATCCTCCATCTCACCACAGCTTGGTGTTGGATATACATTTACTTCTATTTCAGGATAAAATCGAGAGGAGGAAGGAGGATGATGATGAAATGTGATATATGGTGTATGGTAATGGATATGTGAGTGTTATGTTGAGACAAAGGAGATTTTTTTGTTCTTTCTGCAGTATCAGCAACACATATCACTTCCAATAGCCAAAAATGTATACAGTAGAGAAAAATGCGTACTTGTTTTTTTGGCACAACTTCTTTTCATTACATGTGTGTGTGTGCTTTAAGAGAAAGATTCGGTTCGTGTTCATTCTTCATAACAGCGTGATGTTAGAGGAGTGGAAAAGAAAAACTGTGGACCACAGGGCGAGAGTGAGGGGTATATAATATTGTGGAATTGAAAGTTGGGAATGCTCGTGAAAATGTGAAAGACTTTTGTGAAGAATGAGAGGCAAAACTGTAGGGTGTAACATTAGTGAAGAAGGGAGAAGTTGTAAATAGACACGGTGTCTTGTTGTAATAAATTAGTCATGCTTTTCTGCATAATACGCTTACGTAAACCAAACGCTAATGTTCCTTGCGTGGCTACATTAAATTTGTATGTGTACACTTGAAATTTGGAGCAGATTTTTTGTTTAATCAGCTAAAATAGGTGTGGTATACGAGGAGAATAATATGGCAGCTCTCAGCTCTTCAACACATTTTCGCACAAAACACCAGGGACAAGACTTAAATTATTAAGGTTGCCAACATGCAAACCGTTTTGGGACTTCACACATCCACATGCAAACAAATATCATACTTGCGTGCACGCTTGAAATGAGACGAAACTCGGTAGTATTTGCATTTTCTATTAGACCAACTTGTCAACAAGAGAGAGGAAGAGAAAACCTCGGAAATTGTATGAGCTTTCTAGATTCTCACCAAACTCATCGTCTTCACGGGAGCATGTTGCTCACAAAATTTTGTCTTACCCACATCACCGTCTATACATCATGCAGGTATAGCTGTATATGGCATGATTACATCGTGTTCCTGTCGACTTATGATTTTTTTCGATCTTTGTTGACTCTTCCATTTTGCATCTCTTTTGCCAATTTCCTTGGTGGTCTGAGTCTTGGAGAGCAGAGAAACTAATAATTTTGGCAATATTCACAGGAGTCTCTACTCACTGTTGTGTGGAGCGTGATAATAAGGATATTGTTGGTGAAAATGAGAAAGCATTTCTCTTTGTTACAGCGTGACACATTTTCCATAAGAGCCTCCCTGTTTTGGATCTGTACACGTGTATTCGTCTGAGTCGACACATTAGCCGAAATAAAACTTTCACTCGTACCAGTTTACCAGCGCACTCACTACGCTTTCTCTGGTGAAAGTCAGTCTCAATTTTGGAAGTCGTACATGATACATAATATGATGCACATGCAGACGTGTGTGTGGTTGATGGACCTCATCATGATGTATGCGTTGGACGATGTGTGATTTCCTCTCTGTCCTATTTATCATACAATGTAATAAGGGGAACATAAAGGGGAAAGTGTTGCGGTGATGTGATGAAGCGTAGTACCTATTTTTAGCTTTCATGAACTTTCATCTCTCTCTCTTCCTCACTTTTCCATCTTTTTGGCTTTTTTGTGTTTATTGTGCCTGTCTATAATTCACAAGGTTCACATACTATAGCATTCACAAAAAAGGGAAAAACTTTTCTTCTGAAACTTTTCTCCTCTTTCACTTCTCTCTATTCATTTGGAGATTGTACAAAAGTCATGCATATGTGTGCATTTTTACTGCAGAGAGTATGGTTTCCTATTAAATTATCCTCTACCTAAATGGAAGCCCATATACACAGCCCATTGAAATTTTCTATCCTTAATTTGCTCTACACGTGCTCATCAGAGAGGGAGAGCGGTGTAGTAAGTTTTTCCCTTCTCACTTTCTCCATACCCCACTTCCCTTGGCAAAATTCAATGTGATCAGTGGTGAGAAAGTAAAACCATAATTTAATGAAGTTTTAACAAGACCTATGCACATTGCTGAGTTTTGGGGAAAGTGGCGAGACAAGATGAAGGAATGTGTGTGAAGTAAGGTAACAAAACTTTCATCTAATATTCTTGATGAGAGTGTGAAGGCTCATGCATAAGTAAGTGGAGAACTAACCTTAATTCTGTCTTGTCTTACGAAACAATGTAGCTCACCAAAAACTAGACCAATATGGAACGTCTCTTGTGTGATAAGCGTTATATTTTGTGGATCGAAGTGAAAGAGTGCGTGCTACGAAGATGTGAACAATTTGGGAAATAACATTTTAGATTGGAATTAAGATAGTGGGAGAATTATTGAGGTAACTTTTCTCTTTCTCTGTGAAAATTGTGTTCCTCCGTTTGCGAAAGAAAATTATACAGAACGGGAAGAGAAAATCCTGGAGCTGATGCTGCATAGTTTGTCCCTGGTTTTTGTGGTTTTTCTTCTCATGGCAGGGAGAGAAATGTAATGGGAAGCAGGAAGGAAACAGAGGAGTGAATGCAGACAAGAAGAAGAAAATTTGTGGTTAAAAAACGGCAAGTAATTCCATGCGTCAGGGGTATATATACATATGTATGGTTGTAGATACGCGATGTTGATGCAGGGAAAACGGCTGGTTTTACAATGAATGGAATGACAAATACCAATCGATTAATTTAATCGTTGAACACTGATAAGGTTTAGTCAAACCTCTCTCCTTTCTCCAATAAGAAAGAAAGTCAAGGTTTGAGTACATTTGTAGATGTAAGCTCTGTGGGAGCTGAGGAGCTTAATGCTATGCATTGAAATGATAAGAGTGAAAGTACACGAAAAGAATTACGACCAGAGGCAGACACAGAGTTTGTGGAGACTTGAAATATGATAGATATTATTATTATTATTTCATAATGCTGCTACACAAGCTTCTTTTCTAGTTCAAAGTGAGGAATTCCTAACTCAAGAAACTCTTCGTTGGAGACGGTGTGAAAGCCGGATTTCATGTAGAAGCCGACGGCATGCTTTCTCGCATGCAGACATATCCGCTTCTTTCCTTCCTGTATGACATGGTCCTCTGCAGCTCCCACCAGCCTCGCTCCGAGCCCTTGTCCCTGGAACTCGGGGAGGATTGCCATTTGACGAAATTTTACCGACGTCTCATCCCCTTCGAGTGGTGCTACGAGGATGCAACCAACAACTTTTTCGACTTCCCCTTCAATTCCTGTTGTCTCGCAATCATTTGATTTGGCAATTGCTGCGAATGTGATGTGATTCACTTCTTGGCCTAAGTCTTCTTGGAAGAGGTCCAAACCGATTGGTAGACGCAAAAGGTTATTTCGTAGATGGAGAACTTCCGAGTGGAATCTGGGGTTATCTTTGGAGGAAATTTGCTGAATCCTGATTTTTTCCATTTTATTCGATTACTGTCTTGTAGCAAGTCTATTGTATTCGGGTTGAAAGCGGTCTATATTTGTACGGATGTATTGGCCAAAAACACCATTTGTGAAAAATTACTTTATCTTGATTTATGATACTATGATATGTAATAGTTTATATATTATTTAAAACATTGTGGCTGCCGGAGATGGCGATGATACCTCTTTTTGTGTAGTTGTGTACACAGTCAACTATTCCTCATGCATGAATCTTAGCGCGACTTCACGCTCCTGTGGACCCGTTCAATGTTTAGATCTTCCTCATGAAACTTTTATCGAGCAGAAACATGTGCACTATAGTACAACTTACTTTTTTGTGATGACCTTATATGCTTTTGATGTATGGGTGAATAATGAAGGACTGAATGAAGGTCAATTTGCCATGATTTTATCATTCGAAAGCTGAATTGGAAAAATCGTTGACGGGTACACACCCCGTCAGCAGTAATCAATTGTTGATGCCTGATGTTAATGTTAGTTGAACTCATATAGGCAAGAAAAACTGAAACGTAGTCTTCATCTTTTAAACATTATTCAACATTTATTTTTTTTTATATAAATTACATACTTACATGCTTAGATCATAAGCATACTAAAGGTATGCACATATTTTCAAATACTTTCTGGATATTCATGAGTACCATTACTAACATCAGTTACATATCAGATATTGTCATGTTACAAATTAAGATCAATCCTAAATAGTCCATTATGATTAGAAGAATTTTACAAATTGTTAAATACTCAAAACTTTCGAACAAACTGTTCTCGTATTGGTGTAAGAGCCTATAGTCTTACTATAAAAAAATAACATTCCTATTTGCAATAACACAGTATAAAACATTAACTTTACGCAGACCTCATAAATATAAAACTTGAATAATCTAGATGTGACGCAATGCGATGTAAGCAGTGAGATTTTATCGATGTCAGTTAACAGATCTGTCGCGAATCTAACGAGTTTTCAAAAATAACGGTATTATAAATTAAGCCCTCTTCTTCAAAGTTGTAGTTTCCTTTAAATTATAGGCTTTTCAATATTTCGAGAATTTACACAAATTTACAAGTATATTAACAATCCGCATAACACAATATAATAAAATTCATAAGTTAGATACTAGAGATGCGTAGAAATAAATGCATGGTTAAACAGTATTGGTCTAGCATAAATGAGTATTTGGTATTTGATGTACAAGACGTCGATTCAACTACACACAATCGTAAACTATGTATGCAGACTCCAACTACACTACTCAGTGCTGCATTAATTACGCAAAGGCATGGATTGTGAGATTACACATTCGTAAAATCTGTACTGAAAATAGTCTGTAACCACACCAGAAACATTTATCAACTATCTAATGTGCCTCTATACATAGGCAAACAGGGTACAGTTGAGTCGTCATAATGTTGGTATAAGTAAAATTAGCAAAAGCTTGACTTCAAATGAACTAATAAATCTAAACATGATCGGAACATACAAAAATTATTAATCTAGTAAATTATAAAAAGTCCACCTCACTATATATAAAAGATTACTACAAACAAAAAACGCGAATGTTTTCATATTGCCATGTGGTCTGTCTGAAAAGAATATAGTAAAACCCAATTACACCCACTAACTAAATACCACTTATTACACTAGTATGGCCACGAAGAATACATTAAACTTGAAAACCTGGACATTTGTCTGCAGACAAAGTAAATAATCAGTCGGATACAAACCAAATCCTTTTGTTTGGTCAAAGGTAACACATTTCATATTATACAGTAACAATCATATAGAACGAACACCAACTCAGACACACAAGGACCATCAGTCCAGTAAAAAACATTATACCATAAATGTGTCCAGTGTCCCTTTAAACATACCTTGGCCTAACCCTGCAATAGACTTTTTCACTCGAAGTGCTGAAAGACGAACAGACGGATTTGGATGCCAACATTCCTTCATGAGTCTTGACAAGCTATGAAGAACCTGCGAATAAAAAAACACGATGTTAGTGACTTGAAAAATCAGTGAAGGCATTATAACAAGTGATCAATTATTTTTATCACATACGGGATCCGATGTCCAGCGATTTGGTATTTCTGGTCGATATCCATCAATGCAAACTACTTTTCTCATTTCATCAAATGAGGGGTCCGCATTGACGACGTCATAAAATGGGGGCTGATAATCGTCAGCTATTCCTTGTGATACGGTTCGTCTACACAGCTCCCACAATACCAGAGCGAAAGCATACATGTCAACCCGTTTGAACGCGTCAAACGATTGTTGATTAATGCTACATGATCCAATTAAAAACAATTAATTACGAATTCAAAGATAAGTGCAGTGTTTCAAATATTGCTAGCTGAACATGACGAACCTATCATCCAAAACTTCTGGAGCCATATATCGCCGAGTTCCAACTTTGGGATTGCTGCATACAGTTAATTCACCAGTTTCTCGTTTGTGAGTTACAGCCAGACCAAAGTCAGCAATGACACAATTCTCATTCGAATTAACCAATATATTCTTAGATTTGATGTCACGATGAGCAATACCTGGACGACTCTACAGATTGATATATATGAAAATCGTACATCAAGACTCAAAAATAATTTGATCAGTAAATGTACAAATGCAAAACAAAAATACCTCCGTTCCAACCATCTCACTGTGTAAGAAAGCAAGTCCACTGGCCAATGAATATGCCAGTTTCAGGAGGAGGGCCTGATTAATTGTTCGCTTCTTGGTTTGAAGCTGATCTTCGGTAAGTGGGTAAAAGTTTTCCCGGTGCCGTTTCATGAGTTCGTCCATCCTCTTTCGATGTGTTCTCCGGAAGCATACAACAGTTACCGCAATGATAACCCCAAAAATTGCAAACGTGAGCACCAATCCAACGACAATCAGTAGGATTTCTGAATCCGCCTTCGCCGTGTGCTCTATGAATCAGCAGAAACAACATAAATCGGTAAATTAAATACATCAAAGAGTATATTTCATTATTGGTAAACCTACCCTCATGGTGTGTAGACGTGGGAGGAAGTTCCGGAAAATCTCCTTCATTACAAAAATCACGATCCGAGCAGCATTCGATTGCATACACTGCTGCGTACTCATAATCCGGTTTGCTAATGTTGTGGGCTTGTTTAGAGGATCTTGCGTGAGCCTTTGTATTGCACATGATCTTCGATATTTTATCCTCCTCCTTGATACAACCTCGTGAAAATCTTTCGTAGCCATATCCATCAATATTCCTAGACTTCCAGCACTAAATCCAACAAAAAAGCATGTTTAAAACTATAAGCAACATTAATGAACTAATAATCTACAACGCAATATCACGTAAGCTAGTCACCGTCACAGCGTTGTTGCATTCGTAGTCTGTTTCGCATCTGGGTGGATCACACTCCCAACATTTCACATAATTTCCTTTATCTCCTCCTTTCCCAAAATCGGATCCACTGTCAGCGTTGCCAAACACCAGTAAACTGCTGTCGCTCGGTAAATCTTGGTCCTCGCTGTCAGCATTTCCATTTAGTTTCTCCAAGTCTTTTGGATCCTCGTACACTAGTCTTGTCCTCTTGGTTCCTTCATTACCAGTTTTACCTTGCTGCTCTGGAGTCAGACCTCCTTAAATAATTTGAAACAAAATCAAACATTAATTAAAGCCTCCCCTCCTTCTCTACATTGTGAACTGTGAACCTTCATTCTCTCCTGATATTTACCTTCGGGTGCAGCTTGGGCTGACTCGAACCGCTGCAACACCAGCACCAGTACAGTTGTCGTCAGAACCAGAGAACGAAGCAAGGCTGCCCTTTTTGGAGCAGCCATCATTCACCAATTACTTTACTTGTCACTTCTTAATTGTGGCACTCTACACAAAAATCCTTTGGGAGTAAAGAGCTTGACAAACAAAAACTGTGAAAATCTCAAAGCATTTCTGAAGCAACAGTAAATCTTATTTGAGTCGTCAGATTTTCTAATGAAAACCTCCAAGTCACCTCAAAGAGAAGCAAACCTTGAAAAACAGATCCACAAATTTGCTTTCACCACTCCATTCTTGAATGTACACTAAATTTAAATAATCTAATTTAAACCCTCCAATTATTAATTTCCCAGCAAATAATTTCTCCCACTTCTCTCACAATTTGAACACACTTCCAACCAATTTTTAGTTCCTTATTCCCACTGAAACTTATAATTTGCAAATTCAACTTTTAAAAAATCACATTTACAATTTCACGTCACAACAATACGAAAATGCACTGACTAAAAAAATGCACGAAATCCTTTGATTGCGTGAGTGTCGCCAACAAGAAGAGGAAACAAGAGAGAAGGCCTTGTGAGGTTGAAAGAGTGCGGCTGGCTGCCCGACATCCTGGCACCAGCAGCTGAGCAGCATTATCCGCTCTTCACTGAGAATCAAGCTCGACACTCGATGAACCTCGCGACTCCCATGTTGAGCCAACACACAAACTCCGTCCCCTTCTCACTTGTTTATGTTGATGTTTACGATGGTCGTCGGCGTTCCTCGCGATCCCGTCATCATCATCGGTGCCAGAGAAAGTCGAGTGAAATGTTGCATACAAACATCAACACAACATGTGTGACGTAATCGTATTTGGTGTTTGGGGATGATTGTCAAAAGTCAGGAAATTTGATCAATGTTAAAAGTTATTTTTTTTCAAGGGGTTGAAGTTTTTGAGAGTTTAGTTCTGTAACAATTGATTACGGGGCTCGGTTTTTCAACGCGGCTTTTCATTCTTATGACGGTAAGCTCAATGAAATTTTTCCTCGGTTTAGTGTCAATCAAGTTCTCATAAAATTAGGGGGAGTGATATTTGTAAATAGCGAAAACTACCTGCAAATTCCAAGTTGGGTAGTTTTTCAAATGTGTTTTTTTCAGGAGGTGAATACATTATGTCAAATGTGAGGAAAGGTGACATTGCTTCATTTTTATGCTGAGAATTTCTGTATTTCCTGAATTTTATTATGCGGATGACCGGTTGACTTAGGTTGAACATAATGGTGAAAGTACTTCCGGGCAGAGTTTAACATGCTTGTCGATTTATGGAGTCTTTAACATTAAATGCATGTTGTGAAGAATGTGATTAGCTGCTTAGTTTAGGGGGATTACAATGCAATCTGAGTGATTTACCGGCAATGGAAAGGGATGGTGTTTGATTATTCTCTGAACCCTTTATCATTTATTGCAATGCAACGCAACGCATTGTACAGTTACGAGTCTGGTACAGATGAGAATAGGATTAATGATTTGTATAATCTTATTCCTCTCATCCCGTGATTCCGGTTCCTGGACAAATCATAAATATTTCGTTGCAGACTTTGTGCTGTGTTGCACTTTTTGCCTTGTTCT
>JAHZMW010000908.1:0-31493 GCA_027743745.1 Alloscopus bannaensis | reverse complement strand
GTGGACGAGGGAGAGTAATAAAGGGAGACCCTTGTTTAAACTTAGTTGTACGCGGATTGGTAAACTTCGATTCAGTTCATCACACACAGCTCAACACAACATAACTAAGAGTCTCCCATAAATTCTTGAGGACTCCTGTTAAAAATTTTTGGTGTGAATTTGTGAAAATGTGGAGGAAAATATTAGGCTCGAAACGTTGCTAATGTTTAGGGGGGAATTGGATTAATATGTATTTGCGTAACATAGTGGAAGCTCATTTTTCTTTAGCTGATCCTCTCCTATAGTCGCTCGCCATTTAGTGGAGGCATTTGTTCGGACTCGGTGAGAGAGAAAACGGAGATTTAGTGGAGTCATCATCATCATCATCAGTACTACATGTGAGGAAACTAAATATACTCTGTGAATATTTTCCCGTGAGCACGCCATCACCGTGAATGTACGCCATTTTTAATCTTGAGTTTTACCCGAACTGAATTCGAAGTTGGAAAGGGGAAAAACAATACACAAAATTTTCAGTTTGCGAACCAATCCCATTTCAGTTGTGAGAGTGCTTACACCGACTGCTTAATGGAAAGCGTGTAATTTATGTATAACTTGGAGAGAAAAT
The DNA here is from genome assembly GCA_027743745.1 of Alloscopus bannaensis. Lineage (NCBI taxonomy): Eukaryota > Metazoa > Arthropoda > Collembola > Entomobryomorpha > Entomobryidae > Alloscopus > Alloscopus bannaensis. The sequence continues at coordinate 30,886 of JAHZMW010000908.1, read as the reverse complement.
CAATTGTGAAGTTAACTTAATATTTATTCACTCCAAACCGGGGGAAAACACTTTGGAGTGTTATTGACGTGTTGTGTGCTTCACGAAAGAGTCTACGACCTCTTATCAACCTTTACATTGCGAAAAAGTTCAAGGTGGGTTCTTGTTTGCATTTCCTGTTTGCTCTCTATCATTCTACGGATGAAATGAGTGAGCATATATGGAAAAAATATGTAATGTACAATAATAGCGCACAATTTGTCTCCCTTGTCTGCATCGAAGAAGATACATATAATGTGGAAGTAGTAGTGTATCAATTTTTTTGCGCTGTCTCGCTGGATGGAGGAGCACAACAAATGGGAAAATTAGATTTCACATTGTTATCTCTAATATGATTTTAGCCATCACCGTATATAAAGCGGAGGGAGTAGAAACGGTGAAATCGAGCGCATTAGTCTACAACGGTGTGTAGGAGTGTCGTTACAATGAGTTTATTGATTAGAAAAAGTTGAAGTTCAATGAGTGCATGTGAAAAATAGTCATCCAAGTTTTCCGTTTCATCTGATGAAAAATGGTTGAAGTGGTTTAGGCGGCATTGTAATCCTTTCTTAATGGTTTGTTTATGGATTTACGAGCATTGCGTATAAGTACATGATTACGAGTGTTTCTCTTTTGATAAGCGTATGTTTCGACAAGTGTTACTAAGCTTGTGTCAATTTTTTAAAAGAAAGTCGTTAAATAAGATTGCACTCTTTCCCGCTAACAATATATTTGTTAAGTATTTAAGATGCGATGTACAGGATTTTTCCTGTCGCTTATTGGAAACAAGAGAGGATATTATATGAAATTTCAAGGTTGGGTCCTCCTCAGTGTGGTTCATGGCTCCGACAGTGTGTGAGTAAAAAAAGGGGACATATATGAAGCAGATTTTTTTTATGTTCTGCTATGGAGAGTGTGCACATAAAGTGCAATGTGCGTGTGCAACGGATGAGAATATACATTCTCTTATATTTTACAAGCATAGTGGAACAAAGACATGAGTATAGTTTAGAAATGTATGTCATACATTGAAACATGTCTTTGTTAGCCTTGCCTGGTCTTTTTTCGCTGAGTTTCATTCTTAACAGTTTGGTGCGAGATCCCCTATTAAATATATACACGCCTCAACATTTACGACTGGTTAGTGAAGAAAAGTCACAACTTTCTTGACGCTTCATGGAACTCATCTTTTAATGAAGCATATTTGTTTTCAAGGAGAGTTAAGTACTTTTGCAGATCCTTTTGCGGTAAACCAATCCAAGAGACACACTTTTGTTGATGTGATCATCATCCTTGCTCATCTCTTGAGTTCCAGGGAATTGCACGTTCCCAGTAAAATTGAGTGACATACCAGACCAAGCTGTTTAAGTGTAATCAAGTTAATGTGGTTTCGCTTTTCTGCAATTAAAAACAGTATTGATTACGCAGTCTCGATTGAGAACATCCTGGGAACTAAATGGCAATTAAGCATCTCTTCCAAATTAATATTACAGACAGCGGAAAAAGTAGATCGTCCAATTTGTTATTTACTCTCGCTTTCACACATACACACAAACTGCTCAAACAACAAATAGTCGGAGCCTCGGGGGACTGATAACATGGAAATAAAACCACAAAATTGTATCTCACCAAACTCTCTGTCTTAACTTGGCCCGCTGTAAACTAAACAAAAGCTCCATAAAGATATATCCATTGTACATTTTCGCTTACATAACAAAACGTAGTTTTCCACGTTGAGGGAGCGAAAAAAAGTAATCAATATTTAGTGGAATAGCATATCTGTGAGGAAAGGGGTTGGAAAACAGTTTACTGAAGTTAACTTAACTTTTATGAGAGAAGCATTATAAGCATTCCTTTATATACAACTTCTATACGCATACAAATGAGAGTTGGAAAGACAGGATGTAACGAGTGTGTAGACGGCAAATACGTTGTCTGCGATGACGCACTAGAGGAGTAGTTTAGTTAGAATAAAAAATAACGAACAATAAATATAACTACTCTTGCCTCCGCACAGACACTCGCTCCAGTCGTGGATAAATGGTGGAGCGAGCGAGTAAACCATAAATGTAGTTTTTTTTATTTAACTAAAGGTTTGTCCATGTTAATGCTGGAGAGTGGAATGGTAGGTTTTGGTTCTGCGCTCGAAAAAAATTGAGCGATCAAGTCTTACTGGTTTAACCATCATCATCATCATCTCGTCATTATTATCTCGAATCACAATACATTTTAATGCATGTAACGTAACGCATTTTTATGCAACTTCTATAACACACGTCTCACATGCGCAGCCGCATACACCTTTCCAGAGAGTCTTGGAGTATTTGCGTTGTTGACGCAAGTTTAAGAAATGATCTTTAGCAGAGTTTAGCCACAATCATGATTTTTTCCAAAACTTGAAACTCCTCTTGCATTCAATTGCAAAAGAAAATGAGCTATTAATCATGGAAATTGGGAGCAGTAAAAATTCAATAACAGAATATAATGTGTCTCTAGTTGTAGTTTAACAAAATGTTCTCACTTTATGTGTACAAGAGAGAGGGGAGGGGGAATTTGTAAACCAGAGAGGTCTGTTATGTTGCTAACGTGCAGATGTGCTTAACTTTGTCCTCATTTGCTTGACCATAACGAGAGAGGAAAACAGATTTTTAGTTATGAACATGGAAAAGAATGTCTATTAAATCTTATGTGCATTTAAGGTATAACGCTCTATTATCATCTGCACACACACAGTCATATAACACAGACCACATTTATCCTGTTGTATATTTACATATCGTTTACACACACACAGCTTCGGTAATGTACACATGGACAAGGAGAGTGTGGAGAGAAGCGAGAGTTAAACATGAAATGCATACACTGATTATAATGCCTCGTTTTTTAGCAATCATTAATAATTGTACATTAACATTTTCTGCTTGACGAGTAGTGATCGTGGGATGGTGAGGTGGTTTCATATTTTTCGTCTCATTACAATTAGAATAAACGCAGTAGGCGAGCTGTTACTGGGGAGTTAAAGTTAGTTGAGTTTCAAAGAGATAACTGTGAGCTCGCATTTCATATTTTGTTCCACAAGGTTTGTTCGTGGCTGAATAGTCAAATATCGTATTTGCTACAATACCGGCATCAGCACTAGGAACAAGAAACTTCCTAAAGTAACAACGTAATTAAGCGCTTTCTACGCCGTTAGAGTCGGGACAGTCTTGGAGGGAGTTTGCAGCAATAATAGAAGTCTCTTGCTTTGCTCCACGAAAGGTAACCAAACGAGATGAACAAAGACAATTTGTGGAGGCTCTTGTGACGCAGTTTTGTAACATATTGCGAATAATTAGTGTTTTCCCGTATTCAATAAGTGCGGTAGTAGAGAGCAAATACATAGAGAATTATTTCATGCTGGTGAGCATAATTGTGGCAAGTGTTCGATAAAAAATAAAACTATTGGTATGTCTTCCAAAAGTCTAAAAGAGATTTCTAAATTATCCAAGAAGACAAGACCGATGCGGAGCACATAATTATTATTACAATGAATTAATTAAATTGACGAAGAACCCCTAAAGACAGCCATGTCTTATCAATCTCGGTAAGACGGTCCCCTTAGATAAAGGCCTGATTTTAATTTTCCGATGGCAAATTGCGAAATTGACAGAAATTATTTAAAAATTAATAAGATACTAAAGCACGATAAGATGCAGACAATATTTTTTGGAGATGCAAATGAAACAATTATTATGCAAACGATTAAGATGTAAGAGGACTTTTTCTTATCTTGCTTTTCACTTGTCCATCAACGTATGCTAATCAAAATTGAGGGCTTTTTCAGACACTTAAAATGCCGTCGTAAGTGCACTTTCCCTGACGTTGAATGCTTTGAATTATACGTTTATGCGTAAGATAAGCGAACAAAGACAAAGTGCATAAAAAATTCATTTAAACCTGCCCTCATGTCGTTAACTCTTCTCGAAACAGATCTCTCCAAATCCGGGCGCTAGGATTATTTAAATTATAAAAATTGTGGTAGTGTGAAAATTCACACTCAAAGTTTAATGGTCCATTTTAATTGTCAGGTTTCACTCCACACAAGAATTGCGGTGGCGCCACTTTTTCTCGTGGATTCCTCCACGTGTGCCTTAATGGGCAGCTAAATTCATTTTTCGCCCATTCATAAAAAAGTGCGTAACTAGGTATTTAAATGCGGCATTAAGCCACATGCCAGGAAGCATGGGGGCATTGCATTTTTATTGCGAATTGAGGCGAGGTGGTGTCAATAGGTGTAAAAGTGACGACTGTGGAGGCTCTGAGAGGTGGTGTTCCTCAGTAACCTCTCCTCACCATTAATTTCGTTTTTATTTATTATTATTGTTAAATTTAAATTTGTTAACATTTTGCTGTTTTTTTGGTTTATGTTTTGTAGTTACTTGTTGGACCTGAGTTTTTTTGCCAGTAAATCTCTCGAGTAGAAAAAAAGAGTTCTCTGTGGTCATCATCACCGGAGGAAAAGCTTATCTTTGGTGGTGCCCCTTAATTTCCAGAGACCCGGAGAAAGTTGTAGAGAGTAGAGAGAGAGGAAGCTTTCGTTGTTTCTGAAAGTTGAAGAGGTTTCCAATTAAGTAATTTCCCAAGCTTCATTATCTGACCTGACCGACCTCCTCTTGCATTATGTACGTGGTAATTTGATATTTTACTCTCAAGTCTTTCACTTTCTTCACCTCCACCTCACTCTCCTCTCTGTTTTGTGTACACATTTACGTAGTTGTTATAGGACTTACTTTTAACTGCTGTTTTAACCACCTTTTCTTGAGTCTAATTGCAACATGTGATTTTGTCGTTAAAGTTAATTGAATTGGAGTTGAAAATGAAGAATGTTTTTTCTTGTTTTTCTCAATCCAGGCCTTATGTACATGAAGGACAAGACGCTTCGGTCTCCTTGAATCAAGAGGACACTGAAGACTACATCGAAGAGCAAGACGAGGCTTATCAATCCCCTCCGCGAAGGTCCGTGGGCCTCATTGGCGTTCAACAAGTTCGGAGTGCTCCACAAGCCCAACGCTACGCGATTGTGAGCAGTAACAGTGCGCCAACGGCGAGCAGCATAGTGCTCCTCCAGCGGCGAGCTGCTCAGCAGAAATTGAAGATGGCCAAAATGATGGGGAACGGAGGGTTATCCACCTCCATGAATTTCCACCGCGTTTCCTCCGCTCACCACAGTAATGACGACTCGAGACAGAGCGATGCCATGTACGTCGCGTCGAGACGTGCGAGAAGCAATAACTTCACTCTGAAAGAGACCTTTGACCTCTTGAAGATTTGGGCGAGCCCTGAAATGCAGTGGCAGATGAAGCATAACTTTCGAAATTTCCGAGTGTGGGAGGCAATTTCATACTCGATGCATGAGATGGGACATGACCGGACAGCGATCCAGTGTAAAAACCGGATTCAAAATTTGACCTCCATCTTCTACCGTATCAAAAAGTCGAAGCAAGACTTCCGAAGCTTTAACTTCCCATATTACAAACTAATTGGTGAGGTCCTGGATGGCAAGAAGAATGGGACAAATACCTTCTCTGGAGGAATAGAGCTGAGTCCCGCATTGGCCAAGTTTGCGACCAACTACTCTGGCGGCAGCAATGGGATCATGAGCAACTCACACAGCACTCCTAATTCATCAGGGTATGTATACCACACACGAATCATAATCATATATCACGTACATCCTTCTCTCCTTTATCCAGCTTTCCGTCATCAATACTCATACTCTCTTCATGTAATTCGTCTACTCGGTGACAACGCTGTCTTTTCACAAAGGCTTCAGAGAAAAGTGTGTTGTAATACACGGAAAGTTTGAGTTGAGCGTAAAGAGAGAAGGTATTGAAGGATATTGACTGAATCCTGTTGAATGTGAGGAGTGTGTACAGAATACGCGTGAATCTATACTTTATTTAATCCATTCCATATAAAGTTGAATTAAATAATTGTGTCTTCCTTTTTGATTTGGATCGTTCAGTAGGATTGCGGCTCACATGGCTCTTGTGGAGGAATACCAGCATCTGATTAATGGCAATCCGGAAACGAACATCACATCCTACGCTGACCGCAACAGTTCGAGTAACGGGAGTTCGAGTATGAATGTGTTATCTCCAGAAGTTAGTTTGAGTGAAGGTAATTCACCGATAAGAGTGGAGGCTCAAGCGTCTGGTTCACGGTCTTCCGCGAAACCATCTCAAAACACTTCGCCTAGCAATCCTAAAGCAAATGGTGGTGAGTTGAGATTTGGAGATGTTGACAGTTCTTTAACAGTATTGTACTTTTGTGGTTACGTGATATAAAGCGGTGGTGTTCTAGATTTAGTATGTGTTCCAAACTTATCAATATCTGCATGGGTTGTTGAGCTGTGCAAACTTTTTATTATTTGCTTTATTTCAACGTGGATACTAACTGGGATATTTTTATATTTTTTTACCAACAGTAAATATGTCTTTCGTAAGCCGAAATGGTGGTAACAGTACAACAACTGGTGGGGCAATGAAATTAGAACATGAAGACAATGTTACAATTACCGTAGAAGATGGATCCCTTCCTTCAGAACTTGAGCAGGATTTAGAAGGATCGGATTACGACGATTCGTACATGACTGCAGGGGATGAGTCCCCAAGGTAAAGTCAAGCTCACGTGCTACATAAAAGTTGAAAATCAATGGCAGACAGGCAGCTCATGTTTTGTATAATTTTTTGGGGTAGGAATGGAGGCCACCCGGGAATGCGGGGTACGAAGCGTGCTTTCTCTTCCAGCTTTAATCCGTATGGAAAGTCAGAGTACAGTCGTGGCGGTATGGCTGTGGGGAACGCTGCAAAACGTCCACGAGTTGCATCCACTGCAACCAACGCATCCTCAGCAATGGATGACCCAATTGGTCAGTATCTTGCTGAAATGGTGGATATTGAAAGACAGTGGCTGGAAATGGAACGTGAACGGGCAGAAAATGAACGAGCAATGATGATGTACATGATGCAAATCCTCCAAGCTATCGTTTGCCCCAGTCAGTCTCAGGAAGAGGATGCCGAAGGTGAAGAAGAAGGAAATGATGAGACGGAAAACGAAAGAGAAGGTACAGAAACCGAATTTGCGGAAACTGAACAGGAAAATGATGAGAGCGAAATCCGTCAGATGATTGAACAGGAAGAAGAGAATCAAATGCCCAACGGAGAGGCTGAAAACGATTAAAAAGAAGTACTAGAACTAAAGTAACAAAATATCGAATCTGTTAAAGTTGTATAATATATTGTAGCGTATCAAGCCTGGAGGTTTTAACATTAGTTATTGTCTACTTATAAAGTAATTATTGTAGCCCTTCACATCACATTAAGAGGTAATCGTGAAAAAAATGGCGCAAGAAAAACGATGTATATATAGTGATTAGCCAAGTTTACGTCTAAGATAACAGATCTTTGTGGTTTTAGGTGGTTGTACAGTTTGTATATTTTCCCGTTCATTTATATTGTAATGGTAAGTTATAGTCGAAGTAACTAAAAGTAGTTTAGCCCATCATAAGCATCTAGTTCTGACTGTTCTTCCGAAAAAAAGCCGAAGGAAATTACTTGCAAATGACACTACCGCTTGTAAGGGACCCTCGTTTTATGAAGCGAATCTTAAAGATGTTAATTAACTCTTGCTGTGGGGCTAGTAAATTGTCGCATTTATCAAGTTGCTGTACCAAAAATAGCTTCGTACATTGTTTTCGATGTGAAGTTATATTATTACACTAATGGCATTTGTTATTTTTTATGTATTGGTTCGTCTCACTAACCGTTCCCGTTTTTGCAAACATTAACAACGTAAGCGTTTAGCTTGTCTTGAACCACTCTAGTATTTGACCGTTTTTGTTGCATTTATTTTGACTGAGAGAGGACAAGGAGTATGTCTGTTTCTAAAGTAAGTTTCCACTAAATACATTTATTGATATTATTGTTACACTGTGGCATTGTTCGCAATCCATTGAACTTGAGTTAACTAATCTTGTCTACGCTTATGTAGGTTTTTATAATGTATGACATCGTCTTTAGTGGAAAACAATTCAGCTCTCTTGGTGTTTATTCACTCCATGTTTAAGGAGATATTGTAGCGCGTCATTATTTATTTGATTGTTAAAAATTTCTTCACTCTGACTTTTTGATCTCAGACAGCATCAAACTACCATGGCATGTGTAAGTAGAAATGCAAGTGTTAAAATTAGTAGAAAAACGAGATTTGGTCACGAAGGTTAATAGCAAAAAGCCCCGATTAGTGTCTTTCTGCCTTTGATAAACCCCCGTTTCTCAAGTTTGCAGTGCTTCTGAATCCCAGTTCACAATATTGATCGATCTATGCAGCTTTGTGCCCTTCAATAGAAACTTTGTTTTTGTACTACACGCAAGTTAAGTGCAGGGACGCTCTAAAACTTAGTTTAGAAAATATGTAATCTAATTAATTACGTACTAAAAATTCGAGTTTATACAAGAAGTGATAAGCCTGATAAACGGCATCCCGCATAAGTATATATATTCTGTAATAAATACTTTATTACAGAATATATGGATTAGGTAATACATACTTTCGTATCTTATCATTAATTATAAATCAATACAATAAACCGAATGTTTATATAGTTTATCGTGAAGCATTTTGTTGCATTTATTGTCATTGAGAGGGGCGACGGAAAAGCAAGTTTCTCCTTTCGCTTAATTTATAGATACGGTTTCTCATTTTCTGATCGCTTGTATTTAAATATGCATAATTTTATGAGTTTTAAAAATGATGAACCAGCCAACACGAACTCCACACCTTCAGAAAAACCAGGGATGCATACTTAATAATTGCACATACCTACACCCTTTTCATTTTCAAGTTTCCGAAGGATGACGCTTTATTCTTAACTGAAAATCATATAAATATAAATACTTCATTTCATTTATTTATTCAAATTGTTCGTTCCAGAGTTCGCATCTCTAAATTCTTAGGTTTATATTGTATTATTCATAATATAAATATAATCAGTCCTTGCTTACACGAAACGTTCGCAGATTGATATTAGTGGTACATCATTAACAAATCATTATGTTTATAAAAGCTTATTAGAGCAGACCAATTTTTATGTATAGAATTCAAATATCTTGATTATAGTATTCAACACTTACCCACTTACAAAAAATACCTACGTCACGAGCTTAAGCTAAATGCATGATCGATGTGATTCATCTTGTGTAGATAGTACCAAACTGTTTTAGTTGAGTCGAGGCACGTTGATTTAACAGCTAGAAATCGAGACGAATAATGTGTCTAACTTACGGTTACAGCATGAATGAGCAAAGCCTCCCGTTTAAAGGAATGACATTTTCAGTTCAGAGTATAGTAGAGTACTGTTACAACTGTACAGTTTTAAAAAACAAACTACAAACCGTATTCACTCCTTTTTCACTTTGTATTAGAATTCGAACGAAAAAAATGGAATACATATATTATATGCAGAGGCAGATCATCAAGTCAGCACAGCTACCTAATACATACAAACATTAAACTAGAGAAAACATCTAAATGCGGTAAATGAAGGAGTTTGGTATACACTTATACAATTAGATTTGATTTCATTCCAGTAATAATATTGTACCACCGAAAAAGTTTCAGTAATGGCAAAAACACATTTATACCTATTACGATTTAGCACTCTGCGACGGATTCAGAGTATCAAGTTTATGTATGTATGAAAGCTCTGGTTCAAGACATGTATGATACACATTAATAATGGCAAACAATTTATCTTCCACATTATGTATTCTTCTGAAGTAGCAATATTTGAACAATCTGCTATATATGCACTATGCACATGCGAGTGCAGTAACATTGGTGTTAAAAACAGGATAGAAAACACCCAACATACAGACTTGTATATTTGCTAGTAATTACACGGACAGTGAGTATCACTAGCTAAACCTTATAAAGTGAGGAATACATGATTCAAAAGTCAGAGAATGAAAATCTTGTTGAGGATTAATAAATCACAAAATCCCGTTCGTGAAGTATTGAAAGCGGTCATACAGGGTGGTGGTCAGGGAGTTAAGAGCTTGTGTGACCAGATCATTGACAAGTGACTGCAACTGCTCCTCTGTCATATTCATGTGAAATCGACTCTTGAGTGAGGTAACTGTTGATACTCCAGACTTGAAGCAAGGAAGTTGGCAACCTGAAAATTAAGTTAGTCCTCCATTTCATAAAGTTCTCGATATCTGTTGCAATGTACTGAATACATAATATGTATATAATTATATTATAATACTAACACTTGAGCATACCTGAGCGCATAATCTCAACCAGATGAATTATTTTATCAGAGTACTTCCTAGCTGCTACAAGTCCCTGTAGATTTTGCAAAATGAAACAAAATAATTATTAAATATCTGGCAACACAATTGTGACCAATCATATAATATCATTGTAACATGTTCTTACCTGAAGCATAAGTATCTTAAAATATTCAAACATATCAGATCCAGTTCCACCCATGACTTGGACAAACTCTTCAGTGAGTTTAAAAGGGGAATTTTCGAATCCAAGATTTTTAGGCGAAGCAGACAGTATAAAGCCGAAGTCAATGTGTATTAGACGACCTTCGCTATCCAGAAGAATGTTTCCATTGTGCCTAGAATCCAGCCAATAATGATGATCGTGTTTATGCCTCAGTAATTAAGCGACTAGTGAACGACTAGTTTAGTGTAATGTAATGCCTCACCTTACGAAAATCCTAAAAACAAAATATTTTTAAGTAAACCACCCACAAACTCAAAAAATGATTTAATTGACAAAGCAGCCTGTAAATTCATGCCATTTATACCTGCAAGGCCGAACACACAACGGTACTCTTTCCTCCTCCCATATATCTTTCATCAAGGATAGTAACTGGTACGCGAGAAGTTCTTGTCTCAAATCATCCCCACATTTCACAATACACGGAAAAAGCTTCCATCCTGCAAGATGACCGTAAGGGCTGCTGGCTTTGATGCGTTGTTCCTACAAAGCAAAATAGACCATAAGCACACTGGATTTTGCGTTAAGTTAAATCTCTGGACTCCACCAACCTTTAATTGGAATGGTTCTTTCAAGACAGAAGCACTCGGGTCTTCAGGATCCCTTTGGAAGGCATTTTTTGGAGCATTAATGGATTCTGAAAGTCTTCTTCGAATATCAATGGCAGACACAAATACGGGTTCTCGTGAGTCGCATGAGTCCTGACTCATCTGAGATATTGTATCGCGATCGCAACGCTTTGACTTCATTTGCAGGTACTGCATTTGAAAGGAGTCAGTTAGCAAAACTAATTATAAACGCGTATTTAAAATATAGGTAAATCATCCAGTAAAAGTATACCTGTAGTGATATTTCATCGTCCTCCTGTGACCAACAATCGGAACCCACATGCAGATCCATTGAGCCATTCGTTGAAAACGGGAGATTTGAAGCCGAGGAAGAAGGTGGGGATTCTATGCACAAACTAATTTCTCGCGTGCTGGAGGAAGTTGGTACTTTTCCATCGCCTTCGGCAAGATTCTCTTCGGATCTGGAGTGTCTCAACATATTGTTGATGGTCGGTTTTGATGGTATTCTCGTGGTCTGAATGTTTTCAACTTCAATAACTTCCGCGTAAATCATGTATGGAGTCTGAAACATTACAGAATAATTAGTTACTTAAGTAATATACTAATTTTAAACTCTCGCGAAGTAAGAAATTAATCTTGCAATTACAATTGTACCTTGTCTTTTGAGTTCAGGACGGTAGCGTCTTGTGGAGGAATGCGAACAATAATATGAGGAACATGACCGTAAACAGGCAGCCATACTCTAGCAGGTAAATTCAGATTGACCAGATTTAATTCTGCAATGAGTTTTGGAGTTTTGTCGTCTTTGCTGAGAACAGCCGACAAATTCTTGCCGATTTGAATGAGAGAATTCATAAACTCCAGTTGCGGAGATAATCTTGCAGCCTGTAAATATAAAGTCAATATATTAACTTTCTGCTTTGTATTTAAATGCAATAAAAATTGTTATATACACTGTTGTAATTTTAACATACCCCACAAACACAGTCTTCATTTGGTGGTTTGAGTTCCGTGAACATTGGTTCAAAACACATGCATCCGTTGTCGAACGCATGACCAGAAGTTAAGTCGCCCAGACAGTTTCTTGGAAGACCAAAAGATCCCACACGTTTGTGCCCACTTTTGACTGTGAGGTTGGTCTCACTGAATCCTTGCCTCATTGCAGGTGCATCCGAGAAGGACCTCTGATGAGTCTTCGGTTTCGGTGCTGCTACTGTGGTCAAAGGAACAAAGGTCCCCTGCTCCACAATTGCGGGCACTGAAGGAAATGTTGGAGGGCCACTTGAGGGAGAGGTAGGCGAGTAGACAGCGGTAAGTTTACGGAAATTCTTCGCGTCTTTTGGCCTGTTTAAATATAAAAACCGTTTTGATTGCAATGCAACTATCAACTTCGAGCACAAAAGATGCACATTATACACAAGGTAGAAGCAGGCATCAGCCAACGATACCTCAAGGAATCGCTTAGAATCAGGTTCTTCAACTTGGTTCCATGTGACTTTTTCCGGGGCTGTGTTTGGCAATCCGCTGAGTAAGAATCTAATAACCAGGCACACTGAAGACTAAAGTTGACAGACTTCCTACACCTGCGATCAACAAATCCGTGCATATTTTCATGAAATGCTTTTACTTTTTTACGCGTACTAAACGAAGTTTTGGTCTTATATAATGTAATTCTATCAAGCTGGAATGCCAGTCACACCTGGATATCAAATATGGATGGAGCACTTCAGCGACATCGTGCATCTGCACATACATTGTGACGAGCTGGGGAAGATAAAAGTCCACTTCCTTTTCCGGGAAGGCAAACATGCGATTGACTGCAGAGAAGACAAGAAAAAATCATGAGCCAGTGATTGAAGAAATACATTCATGAAAACATAGTCAAAGGCAAATGACCAGCTACAATAATAAATGCAAACGCACCAATATATTGTTGAACTCCAGGTTCCTTCGAGGTAAATAGGTACCCAATGGCATACGACATGTTGAACACCTGGCTTTCGAAAAATCGTAAAAGCCACGACTTCGGTTTTGAGACTTGAGCAACTTGAGCATTTCCGTCCTCACATCCCTCCTTGGCATCCTCAACTTTCTTTCCAGCTTCCACTTCATCTCCTCCGGCGTAATTATTGGCACTTGGAGCAATTGTTAACTCGGTGGTTGGTGCTGCTGGTGTGGGCATCGATTTTTGCGAATTATCCGTTGGCGTTTTGGGGACCTCCGTTGTCTCGCCCACGGGTGGAGTGGAATTACTGCTAGAAACTCTTGGCTTTTCTTTCCCTTTCCCAAAGTTCAGTCTTAGCTTGCTTCTCATCCCAGCAGCAATATTACTCGTGCTGATACTCGAAGTCCCACCACTGCTGCCTGGAGTCCCATTTCCACTCGCAACAATGCTCCCACTGCTCCCACCACCGCTCTTACCACTCTGCTGACTTTTTCCCACGCGAGCATTCACCCTGATGCGACTCAAGAGGGACACGCTGGAGTTCGATGGAGTCGAACTGGAGCTCGGAGTAGCAGCGTCTCCGCTCTCCGTCACTGTCACCCCACTGTCACTACTCTCCTTCTCAGAATCCATTTCTAAGGGCACTGGCGTCGCATTCGGATCCAGAGTTGGTATGGGAACTCCACCTCTAGGCGTGCTCACCTCGTCATTCATCAAAGTCAGATCAAGGTCCACTTCCGGGTCACTTTCCTTCAGTGTTTCGTCGCCACCACTACTACGCGGGTCACCTAAGCATCTACTCAGCACAACAGTGTCCAATGACGCTTCCAAAGCATCGTCCCCATCCTCCTCCTCTCCCAAATCGTGGTCATCAGTCAAGACGGCAGAGTCAAAACTCAGACGTGGACTATCCGAGTCCGTCACTTTCACATCATCATCGTCATCATCATAAGTATCACATGCAACACTGCAGTTCAAATCGTCCGTTTCCGAGCCTGTCGTCCCGCTCGCACCAGAACAGATCCCCGAGTCGTCCGAACTCGCCGCACAAGTGCACTTCAACTTGCTCGAAGATGCCAGATCATGATGAGATTCACCGGCCCCCGTCCTAAAGTCGTGGTACAGGCAACAGTGTTGTTGTCGCATGCTCATTATCCTGTCATTGACGATGACACTAGGAGAATGGGACTTGGTCGACAAAGACGACAGTGGGAGTTGAACCGGACTTCCTAACTCGCTTCCTGACTGATCGTGATGGTGATGATGATGGAAGCACGACAGGACTTGAGCCGAGTCCAGGCTCCGGTTTCGACTGTGTTGACGGTAGTAAGGAGTCGCACCGGGGTACTTGCAAAGATCCCCTTCCGTTGGCGACCGGTCCTCAAATTCTGGAGGTGAGATTTCTGCAGCCAACTTGAGATTCATCACGCCCATCATTGGTCGCTCACCGGAGGTTTGGGCTTCTGTCCTCAGAATTTGCCTGTTTCACAAATAAACCAAAGAAAACCCGAAAATTATTCAAAAGCTCCAGAAATTCTTGTACTCCACTAATGATTCACCAACCGACAATATTTTTTTGTAAAAACCTTACACACTTTCTGCGCAATACTTATTATTATGAAATACTTCAATGTGGAAACTCAGCATTATTCTCTCCACTTTAATAACTCTTTCACAGACACTTTCAAGTTTCAGCTGATAACCAAAATCATCTCCTCCCTGGCAATCTCTGAGTAATAATGATTGACTCACAGTCATGCGTCACGTCACACCATCACCACTTGTATAGCTGTCTATCACGCTAAAATAGCCGTTACAGTCATACATCACACACATTCATTCGTTGGTAAACTTTCGATATCAGCCTAATCAGCTTCCGATAAGATTTCGGGTATTGCATCTGCAACGATTTAATACAACAGTACCAAATAATCATCCAATCATTCGGAATCTCTCAGCTTATGCGCTTATCAGTCTGACTGGAATTTTATATAAGTCGTGATGATTTTAATACTAATGATAACAACGCGAGGATAATACTACTGTTCCATCTGCAATAAAATCATAATGCTTCGAGTATGAAGTTTGGAATCTGGGAACAATGCTTCTCGACCTTTGATATGTAAACGAATAGGTTATTGTGCATTTGACAACAGTGTGCTCAAACATGGAGAAAGTCGAGTCGTGTCAGAGAGTTTGGAGACTCACGTCACCATTTTTTCGATCACTCACTTGCAAGCTTAAGCCTCGACTTTCAAGAAATTGTTTTCCAGACGAAACCCAGCGTGTATGGTGCAAGTGTTTTCAATTAGCTTTCGAACATGAAGCAATAATTAAGTAGACGATCAAGTCGAGAGAAAGTCGGTTGTTCCATTTAGCCCCATGAGACGCTTGCTTTCTCCCTTCTTTCTCTATTGACTCTTCCGTTTCAGCAGCAGATGCTCTCATGCCAAACGCATTTCTCCAGAACATAATAATAACGAAAAAACATGTTAGCGTTTCAGAGACATCGTACTCACTTTAAAACTATCATCATCAGATTCCAGTCTGGACGGACCATTCCCAATCTCATAAAAATCGTTGTTTTTTCTCTCCCCCTTTTCAGTGTATTATTATTATTATTGCTTCCTCGTTTTTCGAGAAGGGACTTTCACCATTTCTCTGTCTCTGCACGATTTTTAATGTCCACCAAAAGCTCAGACTATACCGTTAAAAACAAAGGTTCGAATGGAGTTTATGACCTTTATGACATTCCACATGGAGCAACAAAAAAAGGCTTCACCGACCCACGCCGGGCGGTCGGACAAACAACATTGCATTATGAGCAACAAAACAGGGGTCTCTCGTCGATTCTTAATAAGCTTCCAGCACTTACAGAGCTTCTCCCATTTTGGTGCACACAATGGAGAAACCAATGGCCAGGACAAAGCCATGAGTTTTCTCTCTGTCTACAATTTATTGTTGACAACCTCTGGGGAAGTCGGGAGACAAAACAGTAATATATATAGCAGTCAAGCGAGTCAGAGATTTACAGTCTCGCACCACTCTCTGCTTTCTCCAAATACTCTTTTCCCATGCGTGGAACCCGGAACCACAAATACGGAAGAGATGCTCAAAGTCTCCAGCTTCCAAAAGCTCACGAGACCCAGTTCAATAGTCCCGAACACAAACTTTTTCCACTTTTCTCCGCTCTCTGGACACAGCCACACAACTGCAAGAGAAAGTGTGTAGTAGTAACCTGGAGGGAGAGAGCTAGTATATTTTTTCCGATCTGACAGTTACAGGGTCCCCGTAACACGAATAGAGTACTAACAAAGCATCCATTTTTTCTTGAGTTCCACACTGTTGGCTTTTCATGCTTCACTCTGTTAAAACTAAAAAACATGCCCATTTACTCCGTTGGGTGGCCTGAATTCCTCGGGAAAATTCCAATTTTCAATGCAAATAGCCGGAGAGAGTCTCCAGAATTTTCAATCTGCACCCTGAAAAAAGCAGATAAATTTGAGGGAAATGGCTTCACGGTTTAGATCTTCAGTTAGCCAAGAGTGCCACAGGAGTACCCTTCTCTGCTACACTACACAATGGTTGCAAAACAGTGGTACTGCAGTCAGCTTTCTCTTTGTACCACATTAATTTCTAGCGACGAAAAATAATAATGCCAGAAGAGAACTGCGGAGTCCAACCAAAAAGCAAGGAGTAGGTAGTACTGCAACCACATCAAGTGGTGGACCATGTCATGGGACTCTGCTGACTTTCCAATATTTACCAAAGCGGTACAGCTTTTGTACAAGAAAAAGAGGTTTGAAATCCTTTAGTTTAAATTTCATCCCAACTTCGCCTTTGTATCTTCATGTGCTCACAAATCTTACCCCAAATGCCCTAGATTGCATTACAATTTGATGACCAAAAGAGAACGTGCCGTGGGCAGCAAAGGGAGTAATACACTTCGTCTCATTGTTCATTTGATCGTCATTCCAACTCTTGTGCCATTTCACTCTAATTTAAATGATTCTCCCAACTGTGGTCGTATCGATTCATGGTACGCTTGCATTTTTGTGATGCAGTTCATTTTATTATGCATTTGGTGCACGCAACAGTGTCTCGTCACAATCCCATGTTTGGGTGCAATGGACCAACAATTAACAAAAACAATGCAGCTCTCCTTTCTAATATTGTTGCATATACTTATCGACCTCCTCACTCCTACAGTGTACCTTGCACCCTGTCGAAGCCACTGAGACCAACGACCACACTTGCACCGCGATAAGACAGCATACAACGGCATACCGCGTGCATCTCGACCAATTAATGTTTGGGAATCGAGTGGTAGCCTTATAACAGAGTTTATAGTGTTTGCACACTGATTGTGATTTTGAGTGCAAAACAAAAAAAAACTCTTTACGAGGCATAGGTACTTTAGAAGATTTACGGAGCACTTTGCCCAATCCCTACTTGCACAGTTTACAGCACATTGATACACTTGAATCTTGGATCGTGTTGAAAGGTGTAAACACAAGAAGAAAAGCTCTTTTGGCACGCAATCCTTTACAAAGAGCTTCTTTTTGACATAATGCATTGTACTAAGCTTCCTATTTAATGATTCAGTACACACTTTTTTATGCTGACCACGCTTAATTGTAAAGTTGTGTAATATAACAGTGTTGTTTTCGTGTGGTCGTCGCCCCCTTCAACACGTAAAAAACGGAATATGTCACGCACACGTACCGAAACGAATGTAGACCAAAAAGTACCTCTCAACAAATATTTGAAGTTATATTGACAAAAAATTATGAATTTTTTTCACATCATAACTTTGTTTTATAGGGATCCATTAAGATTTCACGCGAAGAATGTAAAAAAAACCTCACTCCCTGTCACATTACCCTTTCTCTACATTTAACGTAATCTCAACAGTGAACGACATTATCGTGTGGATTCCTTGAAAGGAATGCGAAATTAATTTGCCGGCACGTTTTCACTTTTCATTTGAAAAAGATTGAAAAGGAATGTGTGAGTCTTTGAGAAGTGAGTTAAATGTCCTTTATTTCAAAGCAATCTTTAAGTACAGACCATTCAGCGTAATCTGCAGTTTTCAAAGCGGAAATGACTTTTAGTGCAGTTAAAAAGTAAAACAAGAACTGAAACAATGTATCAGCAAATGCACGTCTAGTTTCAAAGAGGCTTTACAGTTTGTCGGCAAGTCTGACAGATAGAATATACCAAAACAAAAACTTTCTCGTCTCTCAATCAAAAAACGAGGATAAACACGTCAAGTGTCGAGTGGCAAGCTGCGTCTCTACATGATTTCATTTCATACCGCTTTACAAAACCAATTCTATTCTACACGATCGACAAAACATTCTAAACTCTACTGCGATTGCGGAAAGTTTGCAAAGTTCACGAAGAATCTGTGAATTACTCCGAACGCATTGAGGAACAAACTTATTTCAAAACATTTTCATAAAAAACCCGACTCTGCAAAAAATAATGGAGATAATATGATGTTTTGAAACAAGATGAAATTGCACATTCAGAGCTCTTGCGCAACCAATATTATTCTGTTAGGCGATCCTTTGATCGTAACCATCGATAAACCAATCTCCTGCACAATCCGCGAAGACCTTGAGCCACCTTTTTCAACTGCATCGACATCATCCCTTCTTATGCAAAAACTCTTTCTTGTAGCTGCTCTTTATACATTCTGACTCGGAATATTGTACTTTTTAATACACAGACTATGTAATAATAATCATTCAGCATTTTTATCCTAACCAGCAGCCGCACATAATACGGAGACAAAAACAGGGAAAATTGCCATAATTAATCCACATTATTTTGAACGCAGAAAAGAAGCTACGGTTAAAAAACGAGTTGACTCTCGCGAGAGCGACTTGTGACTTTCGCGTAATTTTCCAACAATTACTGCATTCGCTCTCTGTGAATATTCTCATGCTCGTCCAGCTAAGTGGACTCTTGAAGATCTCAACTAAAAGCGTTTTCTTCAACTGGTTTCAATCTCACGAAAAGGTTAGTGCACACACATATACGTTACTGTGGAATATAGTGATGTTATCCAGCAGAGAGAGTGCTCGTTTTCTTTGTTCCCATCTGATTTCTCTCTGGTGTAATTTGATGGGAAATTTTTGATTCACATACCTTGATAACGTAACTTGACTCCACATACGCTGTGTACAATGCACTTATTCACATATCACGGAAACAGCAGGTTGTTGCGTACGTCTTTTTTATACTCCTTTCCCAACTTTTGGCAATCACACAGAGAGCGGAGCGGTATGCAGAAAAAATCTCACTTTTACTACTCGTCTGACTTTCAGCCTGACCTTGCCATTGCACTTCACTACAACGACTTCAAATTATTGTCAGCCTACTCTGTGTGCTCTATGTTATTGAAACTTTTCAACAATACGGTTGACTTTTTTCAGTTTCTATCTCTGTGAAGCTCATCCAAGAGAGAGAGCTCGTATAAAAAGCTTGTCGTGTCCCAAGCTCAATCGGTTACAATGTAAATGCCAAAGTAGAAGAAAGGAGCTCTGAATGATGCATCTCTGCAGCTGGCAGTATATCTGCACAAAACAATTGAACTCTCAAGCCCTGTTTGCTTTTACTGCTCTCTTAATCCAAAGGATCAGGGTTTGCGAGCAATTCAGAAGAATACACTTTCGGCTCTTTTTTCCCAACTGTCAAAGTCAACTTTTGTTGTATCCGTCAGTTCATAACGTGATGACGCCATTGCTGCGGCTCAGCCTTAAAATAAAACAAACTCACATTTTACTTTTGTTCTCCATATAAATTTCCCACACAGAGAGCCCCTCTTCTTCGCATTCTTTCACCAAAATATTTTTCAACTCGACAAGTGGCTTTGTGTGCATGCATGCATTAATTATATCATCATGCAACTTTAAGTGGATTCCCCTGCCTCCTACACAAAGAGATGTCAAAAATAATCTTACTGTTGCTGACACTGACACTTTGCCACTGAAACAGAAACTTGTCAGTTTCATACCATTTTCACTGTCGAGCTCCTACTTCTCTGTGCGAGGAAAACGTACAAGTTGAAGGATATTTTTGCACTGCCAAATGCCACAGGAAAACGGCTCATCTTTCAGCTCATTATGCAATCCAACTCCTTCACTGTCTGGTTCATCATTCACACATACTTTTCCTTATTAAATCCGAGGATTATACGAACACTTTTCAAAAGTTGAGGCATGGTCGTCAACATGATAGCTCGTTGTACAATCCTCCCCACCGCAATAGTAGTAGCTAATCGTATCTCAAAAGCTCGACAGTGACACAAGCCAATTATCGAGCTTGTTTAATCCCTGTCTTTATTTTCCTCTCCACAAAACTTCTACTTGCTTACGTACAAAATACGTAACCGCAACTCTCTCCAAATTTTTACTACACCAAATCGTCATGTTGTCTGCCTACATCAAGACTTACTAATTTTTTCAGAGCCAACCACCAACCACGCTGCAAGCGAACATCTCCTTTTTCAACTTCTATATACTCAAATACACATCATATTGCTTTATAATGTTCTACTATGATCCTCCTAATACGTCAATGAGATCTAAAAACAAGTCTGATAAAATATCAGTTTCATCTTAACAAGTTGTTTTACAATTTACCTATTACCCATTGTCCCCAAAGCCTGCATCCTGCACACAAAATATCTCGTAACCACATGTTCAACAACGCTCACATTTGGCAACCACATGTTTACGAATTGTCCCAAAAAATCGGAATTAAAATATAGTACATGCTGCCAAAAGCTTGTAAACTCTCTCTAACCCGAACAGGATGACTCAAATCCAGGAGACATCGTTAAAAATCATCCTCTGTACGCTTTTCCCAGGTTTCGGAAATTCAACGAAAAAAATGCAGACAGTCAAAAAATAGGGAGTTTTCTATGTTTATCAAACATTACAAAATATCCAGGACATAACATGAGCCACGCCCAATACGCCAGGGGAGACACACCTAGTATGGAATGCCAGGGAAGAAGGGATAAAGCAGGAAATATGATACACGAGGTTCTGGTGTAGTGAATCAAAAAATAAGCATGACTCCTTTTTTTATCCAGTCCACCGGAAAAAAATTACACAACACACTCACCACGGCGTGGATAAAGCTAATAGTGGAGACGAAGCGAAAGGATGAAAGGAAAACATATTTCCTTCTCTCTCTCCGGTTCACATAATAATTTTCGTGAAAATATGGAAACATCAAGCTACCTCGCCAGGATTCTTGCTTCTTGGCTTGTTTCATCCTATTTCAACCAGAACACGGTGATAAGATGTCATGTATATAAAATACTTGGAATCCTCCACTAAAACTCTGCAACCGTGAGCCAAGCTTCGCCTCTATTCTGGGTGAGTGCAAAAACTTCATTTCCATAACCTCGAACATCCGTTACCCTCATTGAATGAAAGTATAATTTTTATTTGACCTAGATCACGATAATACAAAGGAGATGACAGTTAAATTGCTTTCCTACGCCCAAAAAGAAAGGAAACCAAATCAAGGATGGAGAGCCTTAGAAGCTGAGCCAAAGCCAAGTCAAAAGTCGCCATATTTTTACTATCTCTTCTCAACATTATATTTATGTATTTTTCCTCCAATAAAAATTCCTGCCACATACGCCTTCTTTCCGTGTACCTGCGCTTTTATACTCTGATTTTCATGTCAAAAGCACAAGGCAAAACTCCCAATTCTTTATGTCCCCATCAAAATCATTTGTACAGGGCTACACCACGTAATAAACTGGCCTGTTCAAGTCATTTTGGAGAGATTGTCGTATCGGCAGAAAAAAGCTCATAAAACATAATTATGAGCCTCTGCTCCTATCAATTTTTCTCTTCGCAAAGAGAGATTTGTGCTTTTTACTTCCATCCAACGAGGTCTCGTTAATCTCACTACAAAACAGCGTGTAATATTAGAAACCACAAAGCGAAAGCGGGGAATGACAGGCGTGGAATAAATGTCAGGGACAGATTCCTCATCAATATCGCCAAAATTAAGAGCGGTGAACGAGTGGGAGAGATCACACGATCAGAAAACTATACTTCCCACACATTCATTCCTAATACTGCGGATCTCTGTACGTTTCCGATATTTAAATACACATCACTTTCTCTCCGAGCTTTTACAATGTTTTCCCATCAAACGTGCCGTTTCGCCTGGAGAAATGGAAAATACGTACTTTCTCCTCAATTTTCCTGTGAAAGCGAGCAATTTCATTACATTAACTGGAGCCTACTACATTCGAGCCGTGAGATGATCTTTTCGAGAACGAGTATCATTTCCATATGTAGCGGAGTAATATGTACCTTCAATCAGATCCGTGAAACAACCACCGGCTTTCACTTCGAGTGAACTAGACCACACAGACACCATTTCGGTAGTTCTAGGTGTGTCAAGGTACTAAAAATGGGATAAATATGAAGATCAGAGTCACAGGAAAGATTCACTTTTCACTCATACATCTCCGAGAGATAGGGCACACACCCACAAAACCTGACATGACATGCAAGCCGTTCATTTCTGAACATATCGACCACCACCAGCAAGTTTTGCTAAAAGCCTTTATTAATAGAAAATTTACGTCATTCATATGCTATTATATTGCTGACAAAAAAACCACTGGCACATGCTTCAGAAAATGTGTGCGATATACGAGTATATGATAATAAAAAAATATTGTATTGAGCTCCACTTTTACCCAAGGCGTAATCCATTACGATGTTCTTTTGCAAATATAACTGCTCCTCTGCTTCTCTCTAATAAAACTCCTCTTTGAGCTCAACTAATCTTGTGCCTTGTGGTTTTATCAATTTTCACAAATAATGAGTATTTTTGAGCAGCATAATATCCCATCCAATATGCTTGAGGGATTTCCCCAAAAAACCGACATTTTGTAGGATTTCACAAGTTGCAAGCTTGCGAGAAACCCGATGTCATTTAAAGATCCCCTGCGAATCCCCAACAAAATTGGGCCAATTTATGTGCTCCTCAGCGGGGAAATGAGCATCGAAAAGCTGAGACTGCGAGCCAAATGTGTGATCTGAGAAAATTGTTGAGTGAGATCATTCCTAATTCCTAACTGCCTCTGTCTAAACATACATTTATCTTTCCCAAACTTTTCCAACTTTTTCACTCTGTTTTGTTTCATCTCTCTCAAAACTAATCTTCAGGCGAAAATGGGTTATCGACATATAATGAGCACGAGGTGAGGCAGACGTCAACGAAACCATTTCCAACTCGGAGATATTTTGCCATTACTTTTTCACGCCGGAAAGGTCTCAACCTTTCGACTCCATTTCTGAGCAAATGAGAGCTTGTCGGCTTAATTGCTGGAAGAGGGTAATCTAGCGTGCAGAATCAAAATCCACTGGCCTCCTAAGACGCATTTTACTGTCTCTTACGAAAAGGGAAAGTGAGAGAAGCACAGGTGTACATAAAAACACAATGAGAACGGAATGCACAACATTTCAGTTGTTGAAAGTTGAAGAAACCTTTTCCTACAAACATAGCTGCCAGGTGGACGTTGTGTATTTTTAGATCAAAAATGAGAATGAATGTGTCCTATTTTTCTGAGCAGAAATGAAAAGCTCACGTCGGCCCTATTCACCTGCACTCTTGTTTAGACGGAGCAGCGTATGGAAAATGGAATCTCATTCAGTCTCCGAGCAAACACAGCAGTAAATAAAAAATTCATAACATCACGGAGATTACTTCCCCATGCATATTAGGTCCTCTCAACTTCCGTTCCTTAATAAACCTACACTATCTCCGAGTAAAAAAGCAGATATTCGTAAATCAATTCTACAGCGAGTAGAGTGTAGTGGAGCATTAAAAATTCAAAGTGTACAAACACAACCCGAGTTTCAGTCTCAAAAGAGCAAGTCGACCATTTGTAAATATGTAATGTGCTCCCATTTACATTTCTACACCACCCGTTCCATCGACACAGCCTTTTCTCGTGTCATAATTACTTAATCTTAAAAAAGTCCATAACTAAAAAGTCAAGATGCAAATACCTTATCAATTATAAATCGACTTGTTCAGCAAAAAAAGACGGAAAGGAGGAGCGGTTTTCCAGAAAGACCTCAAAATACGTGGTGAGGCATCGACGGAAAGAGAAGTCAGCAGATAATTTCGCCACAGCTGCAACCATTTTTAGTCACCGCTGCTCCTTCAAGTATTTAAGGAACTGGCATTAGCACCATAGAGCGTGTGGAGTCGCCCTATTAAGCTTGCCTCACAGATAAAGACTCCATATATTACCGTGAAAAGCTTCCAGCTGTCCAGGCCAACTTGGAACATCGTGCCCCAAGATAGAGGCTTTGTGTGCTATATGGTGTTACATCACACACTTCCTCCGCCAACTCAGGAAAATCTCTCCATCTGCACGTTATGCTCCGGGAAATCTAATCGAAAGGAGCAGAAACCCGGTCGCAACTCATGTCATCAGGAGAATTAACTTGAAACCCGATTCATGTTCACATAAAACGACTCCAACATTCCAACCCATTCCTCCAACCTTTCAGTTGCCCATCACCAGAGTAGGAAAGAGTGGGAAGACAAATCGAATCTTCTCTTAGTCATATCAATGAGTGCTTTATTAGGCGAGAGCTGTATGTGTCGCTCCACAAAGTTCTTATTAACGCGTAGAGAAAATGCATTAAGACAAGCACTCTCGTAAGGGGAGCTCTCACTCTATTTATTACGAGACGGCAAATCGAAATTTCTCTCTGCTAAAAGCATATTAGATCTTATGAGGTGCGATACAAGACAACTCCACAACGAGAGCACACATGTAAATAATTAATTTTTGGGAGTGGATGACGAATCCACTCATTCATTTACGTAAAGGGCACACGAGTGATGACAAAAAGGAAAACAATACAAACACGAAATTCCCTGCCCTCTCACCTTTCGTCCTTCACATATTATTTATGCGTGCTCAAAAGCAGTGCAACATGTGTGACAAGAAGGGAAACTGGTCCTAAAATTCAATCAGCAAGAAGGTAGAGACTTCAACAAAGCGTAAAAGGCATACATGACTAAAAGGATTACAAAGGTAACGAAGTACCTGTTCTCGTTGTCAACAGTCGTAGCATTATGCCAAAAAAGAGACATTTCAGGAGATGTGTACATAAAACGTTTTAATGGGAGGCAGACGTGTGTTGTGACTTTGTAGTGAAATGTGAGCAAGGCTTTTTGGCATGTTAAATGTGTTTTCGCCAATGGGAAACATAACCATAACATGTGTGCGCCATTTTAACGTGGCATTGTAAGGCTTGGTCTTTTTTCAGCTAATCGGAAGTATTACGTCAGAAAAGAATCTATTTTCACAAATAATCTATTTTCGCCCGAAGAAGCACACCAATTTCCGGAATGAATCATGCAACTACCCAACACACACCCATGCGGTCATGTGCTTCAGAAGCGAGAAAAAAAAATCTCAGCCCCACACTTTGGAATGTAAATAGCAGAGATACACAGAAACGACGCAGTTTACTCAAACATTCACACACACATTTGGGTTCAATGAGTGTGAGCGATGATGCCAAAACTAAATATGCCCTGGAGTACTCTTTTGTCCATGAACCATACCACCAACTATTTGTCCACAAAATGATTAATGGAAAGCAGCGTCCAGTTCGTTGGGCCAATGGACTGATCCTGAGATATCTTTCATGTCCTCGTGGACTCAAACTACGGCGGAATTCTGGCAAGTGTCCGTAGCATTTTGGAAAGCATGACCCCTATTCACACTTCAATCAATATATAAACTGCCTATATTAACCAGCATTTCCCAAGCATTGTAAACAAATAGTGAAACAAAAAAGTGTGATAAGTTCTGATATTGAAGCAAAAACAAATTCCTTTCGCACTCCACATGCCATGCTTACGTCGCTTCGACTCACGGCTAAATAGCGTAGGCTTTCCGGTTACAAACTAGTGTAGATTAATGAACTCCCCACGCTACACAAAGTATTGATTAAATATTCGCAATTCTGATGCATGCACCCACACCAACACGACACTGTCAGCATGCAACTCCCTTCATCTCTCATCATGAAAGGACCTAGCCCATTTGACGTGGACATGCATATGCAAAGAGTGTAAAGTCACATGCAGTCGATAATATAGTGAGACATTGGTAAAAGCTCTAGAGCCTTGGCCGAGTTGAGTTCCTCCTTGTGTCTAGACTCTTATAAGCTCACAGTCACTCTAGATATCCATTACAAATCATTATTATCAACATGGCCCAGGCATAGAATACCTACTCTTAGTAACTAGCTCACTCCGTAGCCTCTAGTAAGTATCTATTGTTCCTGCTCCTATCACATTACTCTTTTGCATTCCATTTTGGAATCCATACATTCCACAGAGCCAACAGCCCCACACCAAAACTGGCATTCCTCACACAATGGAAGTGGAGAGGTCTATAAAGTTCAAATGGCTTAGGTAGAGGTATATTATGATTCATACAAATTCTCTGAAGGACAAAGCTGAAAACCTTTAACTTCTGTAGAAACCCTAGTTTATCAACCCGTACCGCCACCATGGAGCGTTTCTCCATAAATGTAATCTCTCCTTAGTAATCTGCTTAGACCATTTTCTTGAGAAGTCAGCTCCTACGTGTGACTGGCACAAAAACTAAAAATTATTTCCCTGTTTCACCAATTACTGGTGAGCGTGTGAGTTACAAAGTGGCAGCTGCCTCCACTGAAAATGGGAAATTATCTCGACTTTTTTCAAAAACACTCTGTAACATGACATCAATCCAAAGGTTTCAACAGTGATACACTACATTGCATATTGTAAAATAAAAAATACGACTTCACACGCATTTGCCGCTTCGTTGAAGCGTACAACGTTGTCAAGTGGCAGCCCTTCTTGATTACTGCGTGAAGGAAGAGCTCCAATGTTTATGTATTCATTTAAATGGCACTCTATCAAAAATGTGTACAATATCAAAAGATAAACCCTTGTATCAACAAATTCATGTACCTACCACCACCACTAATGTGTATTGACAAAACGCTGGAATGGACACATACAATGTAGTCACGCATAAAAGCACTCTCATGATGATCCCAAACATGGGAGTCACAGCCATTGAAGCCTGCAGAGTTTGACCTCGACTTTTATTCAAGTAGGCTCCGTACCAGAGGAATGCAGTAATCGCTGAGGAATTTTGTTTACATTCTAGAGACACACATGAAATAAAGCAGTTCAACACAACCGCACACAAAGTCACAGAAAAAAATATCCTTCACTACTAAAACCATTAATGTATTTACCTCCAACGCTTTTTTAACGTCAGGGATGTTACAGAAAAATGAAGTTTTTTTTCTTGAGATTTTTTCTTTTCTCTTCAAGTAAGATTCTCACTCTGGCCATGTGGTCACTTCATGGTAGTAATTCAACTTTTTTTTTGCAAGCTATTCATGTAGATTACGTATCACCTTCTGGCAGTTTTCTTGTAATGATAATAATAGATACACTCCTTCCCATACGTCACTTATCATCAATTCTACAACGAGAGTCTCTCAAATTAAAGTCTTCATTTCGCTCAATGACGACTAATAAACAAAATATCTCATCGTGTAATTACAGTGGGGCAAAGTATGATGAGAAGTCGTGAAGTCACTTTCCTTACACGTGGCCATGGACGTACCATTCATAATATAAAGGAAGAAAAACGTTGATAACGACAAGACGATGCACATACTACTCTTTTGTTCATTATTACTTTTTTTCTGCACAACTGACTGTCTCTGTATTGATAGCAGTATAATCTCAAAAGCATCCTCCACGAGGCTCCACATTACCTTTGCAATTAGTGAATCTCCTTTCCACGAACAATGTTAGAAAAATATGTGCGCACACGACTTACGTTGGAGCTAATGTAATTAGCGATACAATAGACTAAATGGATAATTCTCATAAAGCGTGTGCGATATGAGTGAAGCACGCATTGTAGAAAACGTGCGCAACATTACTACGCTATACGTCGACATATATTACCATGTTCGAAAAGAAGACATTTAGACAGTCTCGCGCTTTTCAACGTCAGCGACTCACTCACCATGAAGATACTTTGTCTTTCATGACATGAGTTCCAGACCCGGGCAAATATTCACAGAGATCCATTACAATTTTATACTACACATTCCGCCGGTAGACAGCCGGAAAAGTATGGAGAAACATTTCAACCTTTTTTTTTCAAGTACGAAAAAAACCATTGAGAATCTCCAAACGCTTCACAAGTTAGCAGGCTGTTGTGAACGACATTTGGCAGGGATGAAAAATAGATGTATTGTGCTCAACTATTTAAAATCCAGCGACGAAGCAAATAAAACCATTGAGAATCTCTAAACGCTTCACAAGTTAGCAGGCTGTTGTGAACGACATTTGGCAGGGATGAAAAATAGATGTATTGTGCTCAACTATTTAAAATCCAGCGACGAAGCAAATGTGTCTGCGAAAAGTAGACTAGCTCGTCACGCGTATCATGTCATAAGTCCTATTTCTGAGTTGTGCTGACTCTGCCTCTTTTTTTATGTATTCTCCATCAAAACATAATCATCAGTCAGTCAGTAAAACAAGTTCTCTTTACTTAAAAAACTTTTACTTGTATTTTTTTGTGTTCCACTAATGGAAGGCAACCACATTATGTTGTCTTTGTTGCGCTCAGCACTTTTTCCAGGGGTTTAGTACATGGTGCCGGGTTTTTTCTCCAATTCGTAACGATAATGTATAAGTTACTTTTTTTATGAACCTCATGATGCGAAAAGTAGACTAGCTCGTCACGCGTATCATGTCATAAGTCCTATTTCTGAGTTGTGCTGACTCTGCCTCTTTTTTTATGTATTCTCGACTAAAGCATAATCATCAGTCAGTCAGTAAAACAAGTTCTCTTTACTTAAAAAACTTTTACTTGTATTTTTTGTGTTCCACTAATGGAAGGCAACCGCATTATGTTGTCTTTGTTGCGCTCAGCACTATTTCCAGGGGTTTAGTACATGGTGCCGGGTTTTTTCTCCAATTCGTAACGATAATGTATAAGTTACTTTTTTTATGAACCTCATGAGAAATTTAGTGAGGAAGCCCTAGAAAAAAGTGGAGGAAGTTAGGAGTTACACAGTTACACTTTCGAGTTGTTAGAGACTTGAATATACATGGAGAGTTGCTTTTCAACATGAAAGTGGGAAGCTAATGCCGTGGGACATTGGAATTGAGGCGTTGTCGCCCTTACAGTTTCCTGTTTCAGGATAAAAGTTAGGGTCAACAAGATTGTGATGAAATGGTCTCCTGTTCAAATGCAAACTTGACTTTTCCTCTTTTACGTAACTCTTCCTACACAGAAACGACACTTTTTACACACATATGTCATAAAGTGTACTTTTCGAGGATGTGTCACTCAGCACAAATAATCTGGAGGAATCCCGTCACTCCCTTTACAAAGATGACAAAAACTTCAAACGCAAACTTATTTACCTTCATCAAACAAGCCAAACTCTAACTCGAAACGTACACGACTCAAGGGACACGACCCGAGGAGCTTAAGTTCATCTCCGTAATTCTTTCAACATTCACGTCCCCTCAAAGAACTGAAAGGAATGATTGTTCCAGAAAGTCTAAAAAGGATTTGAAAAGTTCAAGGGAAGAGGGAAAGAAAAAAAACTAATTTTCTGTGGCTTTAAAATCATTAGCTACACTTCCTTTCAGCCGGGACGTGTGTGGGTGCAAAAGTAGTAAAACACACTGACAGAAAATCCTCCCTCGTGATAATTCTCGTTTTGCGTTCAATCTTTCAAAAACACACTTGTGAGGAAACCACGACAAATGTGAGCTAGCATTATAATCAGAGCTCTAGTTATCTCACATTCAAATCACCAACTTAACACGCAACTCGATTTGAAAAGCGATCTCAAACTCCTTTCAAAAAGCTCTGATGACAAGAACAAAGGAGTGCTTTATGCCATGAAGCAAGAAAGCTTACGGAAAATTTCGAGCTGTGGAAATGATTCCTGGAATATTCCTTACGAATTGGAAGGGTTAATTGAGTAGTCAAATGAAACGTTTGTTTGTTTCTGATATGAATGTCGAAATTGAAAGAAGCATTTATGAGATTTCTGGCAAAGACATATCTTTCAAAAACACACTTATGAGGAAACCACGACAAATGTGAGCTAGCATTATAATCAGAGCTCTAGTTATCTCACATTCAAATCACCAACTTAACACGCAACTCGATTTGAAAAGCGATCTCAAACTTCTTTCAAAAAGCTCTGATGACAAGAACAAAGGAGTGCTTTATGCCATGAAGCATGAAAGCTTATGGAAAATTTCGAGCTGTGGAAATGATTCCTGGAATATTTCTTACAAATTGGAAGGGTTAATTGAGTAGTCAAATGAAACGTTTGTTTGTTTCTGATATGAATGTCGAAATTGAAAGAAGCATTTATGAGATTTCTGGCAAAGACAAAAAATTATTTCTCTGCATCAGTATTTGGCGTGTAATTTTCGACGAAAATCCTCTCAGGAATAGAAACTTTCTCTTTCGAACACACTTTCGACTTCGAGTGTCTCCACATTTGTACTTGAAGGGTTATAACCACATCGAATTTCTATTATTCACATTTTCTTTTCCACAAAAAGGCGACGTGACTGAGAACCTTTGAAATTTGAAAGCTCCTTCTGATTCTGATGCATTATGAAATATTACAGTCCTCTCCATTACACCCCTCAGATCATA
>JAHZMW010000907.1:0-12710 GCA_027743745.1 Alloscopus bannaensis | reverse complement strand
GCTCCGAAAACTTTTATCATTCATATCTAGGATCGGATGTAAAATGAACCAGGTTTATCGGACTCATTCTTTTGAAAGTGTTGTTTGTAATATTAACGCTGTTTGTTTGTGTATAATAGGAAACATCGTTGAATTCGTTTATGCTGCTAGAACGTCGCACACTTCGTGAAACACAACGGCAAATGCTCCAGAACTTGTGACAATCTTACACATGTATTTACACCATGCAATAAATCGTATGTAACAATACACAACGCACCTGCAGACTTTGCTCCAAATTTCGCCGGTTAGCTACGTGAAGCTAAATTCCGTAAAGCAATTGACAAATTGGCTAATTTTTTATGTAAGCCTTTAAATAATCATTTTTATTAGTGCATTTTACGAAGTCCTCCGAAGCGAAGTTTTTATGTATGTATAATACCACTATGAATATCACTAACCGGAAATGCTTTATATAAGCTTTAAGTCAGTATTTGTACTATTTTATATGTAATTTATACTGATTGAATACGCTAATTTGTATTTATTGCTCTATTTGTTTGATTCCCAGAATTTCCATTAACATGGAGGACTTTTTAGTTTATATTCTTACCTACAATGTTGGTACCAAGTTCCCCGCTTCCGATGAGGACTTTAAACAGCTCCTTGGTTTGGAATCAGCTAATCGTGCCTCATCTGAGTATATCAACATTCCTGACCTTTACGTTATTGGCATGCAGGAAGTAAAAGCACAACCGCAAAATATTGTTTGGGATGCCTTATTTGACGATCCTTGGACAGTTAAGGTGAAGGACATGCTAGCACCATTAGGTCTAGTCAAGATACATACCCTTCGTATGCAAGGCATCGTGACGAGTTTATTTTTGAAACGAAGTCACTTAACGTTCTTACGGGATGTTGAAACTTTATGGACTCGTCGTGGTTGGATGGTCAACTAACGTCGTCGGCAATTGCCGAGATGATTTCCAAAGGCCAAACCAAAGAACTTATGAAGGAAGATCAATTGACAACTGTAAGAAGAACTGGAGATGCATTTTCTGAACTGACTGAGATGGACATAAATTTTCCACCCACATTTAAGTTTGAAACCGGCGTGGACAGCTATGACACGAAGCGAAGACCTGGCTGGGTGGATCGGATTTTATATCATGTTAACACAAACGCTTATGACAATGTGACTTTGAAGATAAATGGACTCAGCTACAAATCTCATATGAACTATAGATCCAGCGATCATCGCCCTGTTACAGCTGCGTTTCAAATCAAAGTGTTCAGACCTACAATAGAAAAATTAGTGGAGTTTCATGCTATTCCATTGTGGCATACCAATGAAGAGAACAAAGTGTTCTTTAAAATATGTCCAACTCTGGAAACATCTCAGGACGACTGGATTGCATTATTCAAGGCTGATTTTTCAAGTTTGGATGAATACGTCGCCTATGTCTACTCCCCAAAAAACAACGTTCATGACTACCTTGAGGATTCAACTGACAGTAGTTGTCCATCATACCGTCCAGGAGAGTATTCTGTTATATTTCCAGAAACTAGTGTAAATTTTGATGGGAGCTATGTACTATTATACTTTTCCCACGCATCCCGCTCAATTTATGGCATGAGCAATACTTTCGAGTCAGTAACAAGGGCTATAGAACAATCGTGTTAGGTAGGATGTTGTCTGCAACCTAATAGAATCACAGTGAGAATTTTCATGCTAAATTTAGATGTTGTAGCGTCCAGTTTAAATGTAACGGGTCAATTTTTAAAAAAACGTTCATAATTGTGAGTACGCTATAAAAGTGCATTTAAAAAAATTTGTACCGCTTCAAATGTATGTACATAAATTCACCTACCCTCCGATGAATATTTTTACTCGAATTTAGTTTCAACATTGCCCGAAAAGGTCCTTCACTTTAATTTTAATGTCCCTACCTGTCAGAAACCGCTTTTACTTTGTGACTTTTTATTTGACAATTATAAAGTACAATTACGAACATTTTGATATTATTCTGTTGGGTGAGTTAGAAGAAATTCTTTTGTTGAAAGAAGTATAATCAATCATCATTTGTCAATACATAATTTTAATTTAAGATTTTGTTGAAATGTGAAGCATAAAATGATAACGCTAAGTAGACTGTATTATTATGATATTATTGTGTCAGTTATGTTATGATTTAGCCTAAGTTGCCTTTGAAAGTATGGCAGTACAGAAGGGCATCTTTCTACTTACATCCATACTACTAAACTGAGCATGCGAACAAAGTGTAAGTGCGATCGTTCACTAACATAGTAAAGTGCGGAATTTATAATTTAATATATATGGAATCAAAGCGTTTTATTCAACAGACAGGGCTAATCGTAGGCATTTATTTCAACTAAATACTTTGTAAAATGTGTCAAAGCAGATCGATGGCCGGTTTGTGGTTAAGTTGACTCTGGGTACGTATAGACACTTTATGCTGGATCCGCATTCGTGAAAAAATACATAAATGCATATATATAGTAGATTTAGATCAGGTGTATGACGAGTGCTATGTCAGAAGAACAGGATTGCGTTGAGTTGAGATCAATGAATGATTCCATGCTATTATTTAATGTTATTTTGAAGCTTGTACACCTTACTTTTGTGTTTCCGTCGTTTAAAAATATGTGCAATAACAAACATACATACCTGAGTACAATTGTAGCTGTTTATATCGTACCGCTGTGCTATTAGTTCAGAGCAAGGGATTTGTTTGTTCTCATCTTTAATATGGTACACATAAGCGTTCAGTCGAATAAAGGCTATATATACATATATTTGGGAACTGTTAAGTTGTCAAACTATATTAACATTCTGCTGTCCACTGCCCATCATCGATCATCCTGTGTCCGGAATTACATAATGCACGAAAGTTTTCATGTGTGTAAAGTTTCGTGTAAAGACGGTTTAGTCGCATCGGATAAATTGGGTGAATTATTGACGAAATGAATTTACAATATACAAATATTCAGTAAATCTTTTCATAAATCAGCAGATAATCTCAATTTCTCCCCACACACTAGTCACTAGTGTTCGAGTTGTGTAATTTGTTATTTATGAGTGCACCCAGGAATGTAAAAGTCCTTGGTAAAACCTTGCACAGGTGACAGGCAGAAACCATCGCTTTTAATAGTGACGATTTAGGTAGTTGCTGAAATCATATTTGGAATGCATAGTCTCCTTGTTCTCCCAGCTTTTAGGTTTTTTTCATGCAAACACATCAAGGTAATTATTGTACAAATATAGACTGAAATATGAAAAACTATGAAATACTTCTGCAGAAAACCCGTAACGCAGGTCATTTGCTAAAAATACTGTATTGAGTTCGACGTAAACCATTGCAATGTCTTAAGGGAAAAGAATTGCAACTTTTTATCAATTACATATATACAGAGCATTCCAACATTTAAATACGGGTACTCCATTCACACACCACTCACTGAACACACTGTTTTATCGTTCCACAGTGTAAACTCATTTGCACTACATTACGTCCACACCCAAAGGGCAACCGTCCTTATGAAATGGGATGTTCAGTCGTTCATTCAATTTTTATTTTCTCACACTCATTTACGTGTACCTGATCAAATGTACCTATGTAGTACTCGTGAATAAATTACTTCACGTGGAGTCCCTAACCCCTTTCAGTTTTTCATACAACGCTTTTGCACATTGTACACGCATAGGTACTTAGGTACATAGGTATTTCCTAGACAGACACAATGTGCCCGTGGGTAAGATGAAATATAACAACTAGACCTTGCTTGAGAGCTCCAAATTATACTTTCACATTTCACATCTCCCTGTGTATTGTAAAATCGTGTGTATCATGTGTAGCATCAGTATTTCAGTTCACATGCAAGATGCAGATGAAGCAGATGCCTGTGTGGCTCTGATATTTCTTGATGTGAAATATGGTAATACGTTATTAGACAGGTATTGCTGTGTTACAGTTTCAAGTAAGCGAGAGTAATGTTAACAATAATCTCATTTTTACTTAGCACTGATACGCGAGTATATTCATGCTAGATACAAATATGAAAGCTCACAAAATTAATTACGGTGATCTTCATTTTTAAAAAAATATGCCATAGCCATAATGTGACTACGGTTGACGTTGTCGAGTCCTAGAACGTCTACTAAAAGCTATTGTTGCATCATACATAAATATACACGCAGTATTCTGCTGGATCTATTGGAAATGGATCGTTCTTGTGTTTGGTGAGTGTAATAAATTACAAATGATCCAGACAATTTTACACACACCAACCCTCACTTAATCACTTACATGAGTAACGTGTACATTGCGTCTTCAAGCACCATCTAATAAAAATTATACATATAATAGATTACTTCTCTTGTATTGTGTAGATTCGCAATGGGGCTGACAGTCGTGGCTCACAACGTCATGTGGACTAGTACAGAAGCCTTCGGATCATATGGTAGTAATGAATTTTGATGAAAATGACGAGATCTTTTTATTATTGAAAGGTAATGATTGAATATTTCGTCGCAGCCCAGTATCACTCATTCGCCGTCAAGAAGTACGGTAAGAACTTCTATTTGGGAAAGTATAAAGTGCAACAGTGTTTTTAATTAGCGTATGCGCTGTTTCAGTAAAGATGTGGATTACTGTGAAGTGAATTTACTTTTTTGGAAGAGAAAAATGAAGTTGACTAACAAGTGTGTAGCGCAATGTTCAGAATTAGCCCGTAGTTTACCAGAAAAATTAACCAGTAAGTAAGTGGTAAGATTATCCTGTGTATCGATCATGCCAAGATGAATACTCTCAACAATCCAATGGACTGGCTGGACATATGTACTCAAGCTATAAGCAATTTTTAATCGCGCATTCTGATTAAGCATCGTTTCAAAATATTATGTGCTTGCGTTCGTCAAGAAATACACTTTGGATTTGGAATCCTGCCTTCCTACAAAAGTAGTAGTAACAATGTGAGAAAGAAGTCCGACCGTGCTCAAGTTTAGTTCGGTTTTTTAGTTGTAAAGTAGAATTTAAAGTGCGTAAATACGTAAATACGGAGTAGCAGTGTCTTGCTCCTAATGCATTCAAATGGGTATCCTATTCTCCAAACTGTGGTCCTTGTTCGGCAATGAAGGTTACTACCGATCAATTCAGTTTGTAATTTTTATTAACGTCGATGGAAGACGTGATATTGGAAATGTACACTGTCCTTGTATTTTGCTTCATTTGTTTGGCCGTTTTTAATACTTGTAGAACACAAGATTGTCATCTTGGGTTTGGACAATGCCGGCAAGACGACTATCCTGTACCAGTTTTTGATGAATGAAGTTGTCCAGACGAGTCCGACAATCGGTTCCAATGTGGAGGAGGTTACGTATAAGAATATTCACTTTGTGATGTGGGATTTAGGAGGACAGCAAAGCCTACGGCAATCCTGGTCTACTTATTTTACCAACACAGAGGCAAGGCTCGCTGACTTGTCAAAAACTAGCTTATGCAGAGCATGTGAATTTTAAACTCACATTTAAAAATGTGGTACGTTGTACTTACGATGAATTGTTTTGCAGTTTGTGATTTTAGTAGTAGATTCGACTGATTCAGAAAGACTTTCCATAGTCAAAGGAGAGCTGGAAAAGCTTGTCGCGCAAGAAGAACTGTCGCATGCTGCATTTCTGATATATGCCAACAAACAAGACGTTAAAGGTTCCCTCAGTCCTGCCACCATATCTAAGGAGTAAGGGGAATCCTGTTTAATATTGTTTTTACGATTTTACAGGGGTTAAATATTTTGCTAACTAGCTGTTTCGGAATGATATCGTTTTATACATAATTGACTGCTTTACGACTTTAATAACATTTTTTGCACTGTCGTTGGCTGGAAAATTGTAAATATTACCAATATATTTATCAACGAGGAACAATGATCTTTTTTATATTCAACAGATTAAATCTTACATCCCTCCGTACTCAAAGATGGCAAATTCAACCATGCTGTGCTTTAACTGGCGAGGGTCTGTACCAAGGGATGGAGTGGATAGTATCATTGATAAAGAAGTAATCTTACGCAGACGTGATTCCAAAAGTGTAAATTCTAAAGTTTTACTACGCGAAGTTTTTAATTTTAATACTACAAATATATATAATGCAATTTAATAGCAGAGTTCCAAAATAAATATTATCTTGCAAAGTGTATTATGAACTTTTTATTGTAGCATTTCTGTATTTCTGTATATTTCGTATTAATCACATGAGTCTGATTGTTGTGACAATCACGCTACTTATAACTTATAAGTATAACTTATATATTAAATGTATGTAGGTATATAATTATATCCAATTGTTGGATAATGATTCAGCTTTAGCTTAGGTAGGATATAAAACCGGAAGAAGAAGAATATCAACTGGATGAAGTATACGAGCAGCAATTACTTCCCGTTATTGAAAAATATAACCAGCACACTTGACACCTGCAACATTTGCATAAAATTCTTCCTTCACCACACTTGAACCGCTGCTGTCTTTTGAAGCACCCAGGATAACGTGCAACGGAATCAAATGTTCCTCTCGTGGATGACACTCTCGTGCTTTAGGAGCTTTCTTCCATTTCTCCAGTGCTGCCACCCGCTCTTCGTAACTGTTGTCCTGAAGCGAATTCCTAAGGTACTCATGGAACGGTTCACTGTCTTCATTACTTTTAGGTCCGAGAAAACCACGCATGTTATGATAAGACATTCCCGATCCCAAAATGAAAACACCTTCGTTTCTCAAAGGGGCCAATGCTTCCCCAAGCTTGATGTGCGTTTCTGGATCCAGTCCAGACACAAGGGAAAGCTGGATAGTAGGAATGTTGCCCTCTGGGTACAGTATCTTCATTGGGATGAAAACGCCGTGATCATAGCCCCGCTTTTCGTCGACCTTGTAATGAATGTTTGCCGATTTCAGCAATCCTTGAACACGTCGCGATAAGTCAGTAGCGCCCGTCAACGTGTACGATAGATTGTAGGTCTCCTTCGGAAATCCATAATAATCATAATAAAGCTCAGTAGTAGCTCCAGATTGAATTGTTGGTTGCTTTTCTTCCCAATGAGCCGAAATGACAAGGACGCTAGACGGCTTCTTGTTCCCGGTCAAGAAAGTCTTCACAAATTTGCTCAACCAGTTTACCATGTCCACGTGGTTTTTGTCGCCAATTATCGGTAGGGGACCTCCACCATGTGGAATATAGGCACATGGAATTTTGGTCGCCATTGTCTCTTGCCCCTGAAATACAGTACGGGAGTGCCTCCTCGGACAAGTTTTACTTCGAGATCCCTCCGAAAAATTGTTGAGCAAGACAACTGCTAGCTAATGTAAATTGGATCAAACATTAAACATCAGTTTAATTTACGAAGCTTTTTATTACTAACAATGCAGTCTTAAGAATGGAATCTTAAGACAGCTTAATCAAAATGCAGTAAATTGACGAAACTTACAAGAAAACCACCTGTAACACTTACAGTCCGCCGGCGTGTCCTGTATATGTTATACCAAAATTGTGACATTAAAAAAATTGATTACGTGACGTAATCCACAACTTCTGTGGAATAACTCCTACACTTTCAACAAGAAATATTTCTTGGTTTATGGTTGTGTGGTCGGATCTTAATGAGTAAAAGCAATACAATTTTCCTCAACGAAAGTCTTGCAATGTTGGCAAATCAGAATTGCTTTGCAGTACAAGTGAACCACGTTTACACTCAGCGTAGCCCGGAGAAGAAATAGGTTTCGCTAGCCTTGATTAGAGGAAATAGTAAAAAGAATGAAAAGAAACCAGTTTGATTAACAACAGTCAGCCAATGACACTTGACTATTCCGACCATTGTCAATCTACGGCTAGCCTTCGATGCATACACGAACCTCTAGCTCTACATTCTGCAAACCTTCTCCAGCTGTTATGTACACGTACAGATGCATTATTCGTCGAATGCTCGCAAATACACGCAAGTCTGTCGGAAAGTCGCATCTGCAACAGTGGAAAATCCCTGGGAATTGTGAGTCAATCGAAAATTGTTGCAAGTCTTCTCATATCCATAGCACGTCATGCTTTGTTGGTGAATTAGCGTTAGTTTGATGTGACCTTCGACAGGCTTCGGTAGTAGCTTCTTCGCTTTTCTATTTAGTAGTGCCTTCTTTTACAAACAAAAAATTTAACCTTGCTTTTACATAATGTGATTTAACCTATGGTTCGCTAAAATACGGCGTTAAGTAAATGGTATGGTATTATGATAGTATGAGTCATATAATATGACTATATAGGTTATTATACATTATGATGAAAGCTCCGGAGGATGAAAGTCGGTATTTCGATTGTGTAAACTTGCACTGCACCGTTGCAAACCCATAATCTCCAAGGACCACATTTTTATATGAACTAACAAGAATGCAAAACACGAATACAAAATACACGGGACACATAATGACTCATCATGCTGTCAATAGATAAAAAGAAATTGCCGAGCGAGACATTATATGTATAGATTTTAAATAAGGCAACCATCGACTTTGAGCACGTCACTGACCGTCGAAAAGTTTTCACTTCGTGATTAACGCGTTCGCACGTTCGTAGGCAGGTGCGTAGTTTAAATTAACATGGGGGACGGAGTGCAGGCCGCAAGTGGGAAAGGTTTCACCCTAGTAAAATTTGACAAGCCAGAACAAATCATAACTCGTTATGAAAATCGCCGGGTAAGAAACTTGTAACTGGGTAGTCAGTACTTCTGTAAACCAACAGAGTATTTTCTAGTCACTGAAACCGACAAAACCAGTAGGTACTAATTTATCGTCCTACTAGGGTGGCCACCACCAAGACTACCACGTTCAAGGAAAATGCTTTACGGATGAGATTTTGGATGAGTCAGTAATCGAACGATGCAAGGAAGCAACTACGAGTCATATCGAAACTGAACAAATTTTGCACTCAATTGCTCCTCCACGCGAGTGGGAAGAAGAGGGGAGAAAGTACCGACAGCAAGTACAAGGAAAATCAACTACAAAAGCTTGATATAGATGTAATATGCTAACTGATTATTTAACAATGACAGATTTTGACTGTTAGATATCCAAAGTCCCTGCCACACGTGCTGACATTCTAGACTTAAATGATGCCCTAAATGAGCAGCTTACTAATCGCCAAGCGCGGCCAGACGGAATTTGTCCGATTCGAAGAGAGCTTGCTGACCAAGCATTTGGTAAAATCGGAAGTTGCGCATGTGACTTACACACTGCTAAATTGTATATATGTATTATCAGAGATCTTCACTTTATAATCTACAGATGAGTTGATCAGACAAATCGCAATTAGTCAACCTGAAAGAGGACTGCTGCTTCTCAGAGTTCGAGATGAGCTGCGAATGACACTGTCGGCATACCAGGATCTTTTTGTAAGTTCCCGAGATTACGACCCGTACAGGCATGTCCTGAAGGAATCGTTTACACACAAAGAGGAGTTGGAAAGAAAGCATGCTCTTCTTTCGACCACTCTACAAGAGCTACAGGAAGAAAGGGATAATCTAACCAAATTGCTGGACTGCGATAACAACTCATTCAAAGAACAACGTGAAGCGGCTCACAAGAAGCATGTTGAGGAGTTTCAGTTTCTTAAGCGTGTCAATAACGTGCTGAAGGTATGTAGTTAGCTCTTGTTTCGGCTATGAGCACTAATGTGCATAAGTTAACGATGGCTGTGCTTTTACAACCAGCAACACATGGAAGCCATGATGGACCCGATGAACAACATAGATCCTATCATTGCTGCATTCGGTACAGGACCAAAGGATAAGAAAATCCGTCAAAGAAAGAGACGACATGACATTTGCAAGTAGAGTTCCGGTAGATTGGAAAAGGCGTGCGTAGTTGGTCTAGGTATATATATTTTTTTAATTGACATCATGCTTTACATTCAATAAACCTATTGTGCTTGTTACTCATGATTGCCGATGTGAGTCTATCGTTTGAACATTTCTACCATTGCTGTTGCTTATTAAACCACATAGAATAATGTTTTAATATACATACATATACACTCAATTGCAATAGTGTATATTATGTATTTATATTAAAACATTATTCTACGATTAGACCAGTTTTGTATCGTCCTGTTACTATTATGAATAAATTATTCCAACTTACTGATTGCGAATATTAGTCTGTATGGTGTATTAGCCTGAGTACCAAAAGTAACCAGCAGCTACTCAAGCTATTGTATACTGTAGCACTGCAAATATTGCATTAATAATCTCGGTCGGGACATCCTCTGACTCCCTTATCTCTTTTGAGCTTCCGTTGAAACCTTTAGCTAATGAGTTGCAAGAAGTCCAGACTATGAAGATTTAGACTAAACTTCTGATGATGGAATTCAAAATTTGAGGGCTCTGTGGGATTACGAAGAAGATTGTTTTAATTTCTATTTTATTTATCTACCGAGAGAAACAGTCCCCTGCAGTCTGCACACTGCGCGCAGGCTACAAAAATCATTAGTGGAAGAAGAGTGCGAATTTTGCCAAGTCAAAAAATTCCTAAAGTGCAGAAATGCTCTGGCTGCTAAAAATGAAAGTCAGAGCAAAGCAACAATTGCTGTTACCGCTTCCATTGGCGGTCATAATTTTATTGCAATTTGTTCCTTTGTTTGGCTCACAAACAGAGGACATTCCTAATTATAGAGCACCTAGATCACCCCAGTTGTAATTTGATTTTAATACCCTTACTATACGTATTAACATTTACATTAACTCAAATCCATATTATGCATTACTTGATCACAAGATTTTCTGTTCCTTGCATAATCGGCCAGATTTCCGGGTCGAAATGTAGTGCCGGATCTGACTCAAATCAAGCCCATCACATTAAACGACTTGGCAGAATTCAGACAGAAGGTACACATTACATATACATGTAAATATATTATATTATCTAAATTCCGAAAAAAGAACTGAATAGGAAGTTTTTCTGGTGTGAGTCAACTTATTTGGTATGACCTGTAAATTAAACTTGTAGATCGCTAGCCTTGCTAACCTGACAGCCTTGTTGGAGCATGCAGTCGCAGCAGAACGACAGGCTCGCGGTGCACTACAAGGTTTGGTGAATACAATTAAAGAGAAAGTAAGTAGAAGATCATGAAATTTTCTTTTGATTTTCCAAATGCGACCGCCGCACAAATTCTGGTAGAAAAATATAGGATCGATTGGTGAATTAGGTTACAGGATTAAATACTGCTGGTACATACCTTACGCTTTCCGTAGTGTTTTTAAGTAATCTTGCATCTATAACAGTTCACTTATACTCGCTTCGTTTGTAGTTGATCCAGATCCAGAAAATTACTGGAGTGAGTCCAGTAAGTTCCCCATTATAAGCGATTCCTACAATTGACATGGGGTTCATAATCTCATTGTTGAATATCATGCAACAGAGGACACGTGCGGAGGGCTGTTGGTTAGTCAGACGGGAAAAATTTCCTATAGAAAAGACTACTATTATAAGAACAATGAACGATGTGTTTGGGTGGTGCGTGCCAATTATCGTTCAAAAATCAAAGTGACCCTTACCAGTGGAAACTTGGAGGAACATCATGACTACATCGCTGTTACAGAAGTGTTCAGGTCCAGAAGAAATAACGAAACTGATTGGGATAGCAAACGGTAATTTATAAAACTCTGCTTTTAGGGATCATGTAATGGTCTCAAAACTTAGTTTCACTTTGGTAATTTTTAGAATGGTTCCTGGTCAATCTGTTATGTTTAATGGACCTCTGATTTTCATAACTTTTGTTTCGGATGGATCGGTGACGAAAAACGGGTTTCAACTAGACTTTGAAGGTTTAGGCAGTAACTCCGATATCAAAACCGTTTACCAGCACTTTCACCTTACCGAACGATCCGGGCAATTTGACTCAGCCAATCTCAGTGAAAGTAGTCTAGAACAAGGCAGCGTTCAGTGGGACAAAGTATCTACGATAGTGACCACCATTTCCATTAATCCGTCGTACGAAAATGTATCTAAATTGATTGTTTCAGTTCCCGATAATCTAGTACCTTCGTCCCACCGAATGCGATAAAACTGAGTTGACAATTTTCAAGGATTTTGCGGGTGTTAAAGCCACTGGAAAATCCAGTCGGTACTGTTGATGCTAATAATAAGTGTATTAAATTCGGCGATGATCAGTATTGTGATTTCCCACGAAAAGGAAGCATCAAATGGCATTTGACTCAATTTGTAGGTGCTGCGGAAGAAAATGCGAAAATAGCAACATTGTAGCTCATGACGGATTAGCTACGGCAGTCTTATTACGCTCGTCGGCTAC
Source organism: Alloscopus bannaensis (assembly GCA_027743745.1). Taxonomy (NCBI): domain Eukaryota; kingdom Metazoa; phylum Arthropoda; class Collembola; order Entomobryomorpha; family Entomobryidae; genus Alloscopus; species Alloscopus bannaensis. The sequence continues at coordinate 374 of JAHZMW010000907.1, read as the reverse complement.
GAGTGAAGGCAGTCAATTTCAAATTACTTGGACATCAGGTAAAGCCACCTCTGACAACAATGGGACAAATACTCTATAATTTGCACTTTTTTTTCTGTCTCTGAACAAATTCAACTGCTGCATTGATAAGAATTATATTGTATTGCATATCCTGACATAATACGATGCATTTGATAAATACATGTTCCACAGATATAGAAAATACCACCGTAAACTCAGGTAAATCACATAAATATTCAATCCTTATGAAATTATAATATACACTTTAAATACATAAAATCAGGTTTTTGTACACTACAGTGAACGAAATTTTTGTAACTTCGATATCCCTTTCTCTGGTTGTATCTAACAGTGAATACATGCGGAGGGATACT
>JAHZMW010000906.1:0-21159 GCA_027743745.1 Alloscopus bannaensis | reverse complement strand
GAAGGTTCATATGAAAATGAACTAAAAGCCCAAAATATGAAAAAAATTGAAAAAACAAAAGGGGCTTAAAACGTTCCTTTAGAAGTCATACTTGAAGAGAAAAAAATTTGAAAAATTATGAACATCTCATCCCTATACATAATTAATCTAGTTTCCCCATGGTTATTAATATGAGTGAGTTGCAGAACAAACGAGTGTAAAAATTGAGAATTTCTGAAATGTAGACTGACAGACATTGCAGTCATCTTCATCAACTCTACTCCCAACGATCTTTTATCGCTCAGAGGAGGAGGTAGTCGCGAGTCGCGATAAGATAAAATTCATGCATAAAATTGCATTTTGTGGAGAGCCAAACAAAACAATTTTTTTATTACGCAGAGCGAGACAGGAAAAGTAAAAGTCACACGGAACGCGGAGGAATCGGTAATGCGCTCCTTTTGAAGGTGCGTTTCTTGTGCTTTTTAATTGTAATCGTGATTTGTTAACCAATTCATAGTTAGACGAACGAGTTGCGATTTTTGACAGTTTGTTGACAGTGACGGAGAATCTCGAGACTTGTGGAAGTTGGCAGATCGGAAGAGGAGAATTGGCTGAAAACTGGGGAAAAGAAGGTTTTTAGTTGTAATTTAATTTAATTGACAGTTGATTCATGTTGACAGTTGACGATGATTTAATGATGACGAACCCGGTTCTCTGAAGGTTGGAATAGATTGTGAGCGGAGTGCGATTCCAAACGAGTTTGGAGGTGGAAAGTCGAATGGTCTTGAAGATATTTGCAAAATGAGTTTATTCTCGAGCCTCACTTCGTGTATTCAACGTCCACCTCGAGAGGTGTCAGGCGGAGGCCCAAACTGGAAGACAACTTACAGTAAGTTTTTTGCAGGTGCTTTCAATTGCCGGAATCTGTTTTCTTTCATTCTGTTTTTACATTCAATTTTCTTGAAGGTGCAGATTACGGGAGACTATCCGAAAGACATGGCACGGACAACAGAGGTTTTGAAGCGTGCAGGGGCCCAAGCAATGGAAGGGGATCCGGATGGCGTCCATTGGGGACAGAGAGAATTGAGGTGCATCATCAGAGGACGATGTCTCCTTCCTACGCGGATGTTGTGAGCAGTGATAGTAGTGGGCGAAGTTTGTGCGATTCGGTTAGTTGAGAAGGAGGGAGGGGATTTTGTGCTTTGGCTAGAAATTGTAAAAATGTTAAATCCAAATCTAGGTTCTGGGATTTGTACTTAAAGCTGTAATCAATTTTTTTAGACAATCAAAATTCACGTAGGTGTCCAACACAGATCTGTTTCAGAATGCGAACTTGATATGGCGATGGAAGTCACTGAAGAATCTCAACTGAATCTTTCTCAGGAGAACGAAAAAGGGTCGAAGGATGAATCTCAGAACGGCGGAGTGGACGGACGTGAATTTCCACATTCAAGTTCTCGCAATGAGTCGAACTCCAGTTAGTTTAAATAATACGTACTTTATTTGAGGAGTGGTGAGGAGAGTGGTTGAACAAGCTTGTCTCAATTATTTTTCTCCAGGGGTAAAGCGCAAGTATATCAAAATTACAGAAGACTTGGCAAAACGACTTGACAAGAACTCAAACAATGTCGCGCTCTTCTTCGTTGAGAAGGGTGAAACGGATTGTTCCACACAACGAAAAGATGATCCTCCGTTCTGGGCTTTAAGTAGCTCGTTGTTCGTCAAACTTCCTTGGGGCTCAAGTGAGAGAATTTGTAAGGGGTTGAGGTGGGAGCGTGTCGAGAAGAATTTGAGAAATCTGAAGGCATTCTGTCGGAACGTGGAGAAAGGTGAGAAGGCTCATTTTAACAAATGCTTTTAAAATTGGTCAAACCAATACGAATTGCTATTTATTTTTTAATGTTTTTTTTTAAGATTCGAGGCAAAGGTACAAAATTGTGAGTTGCCTCAAAAAAGCAGTTCAGGACTACTGCGACGAGTTGGGCGTTTCTCAATCCAACTTTGAGATTTTGAGTCGACGCGACATCAACTTTGAGCTTGAGCAACTCATCCCGTTCATTGTGGATTTTGCTTTGGAACTTCCGACGTTGCTCGCTTGTCAGATTCCGGTGCTGAAAAGTGGACAATCAAAGACTCTCTTTCTGACCAAGAAATTGTGCTGCAGTCTTTTGGCGAATGCATTTCTCTGCACATTTCCTAGAGACTATTACACAATCGACCGCTCCAGACCTGATGTGAATTTTTTCAGGTATTTTTTGCATACCTAATCCATTCGATTCACCAGATTTGTTGTAACGAAGCTTCTTAAATATTTTTTTTATTTGTAGATTATTCCACGACACGAAGGATGGTCGGGCTCAAGTGAAAGCAGCGAAAGTGAACTGCATCCTCAACTATTTCTCCTTCGTCGGAGGAGATGAACGTTGGAATCTGATGGAAGACAAATTGATTTCCTTTGAAAGGAGGTGCATGCGCAAGACAGCGGACTGGGAGGGATCTCAGCAGGAGTTAATTGAAGTAAAGGTGGACCCTCACGGAAAAATTGAGGATGCTCACGGTCTGCTGCAGGTGGACTTTGCGAATAAACTTGTCGGTAAGTTGAAATCTTTTTGTAGTTTTTCCTGTAATTTTATTAGTTTACTGACAATCAAACTAAACGTACATTATAGGAGGAGGAGTACTCAACGACGGCTCAGTGATGGAGGAAATTCGATTCTGCGTAAGTCCCGAACTGATTGTCGCCCGAATTTTCACGGAAGCACTGGAAGACAATGAAGCTTTGATTGTCACTGGAATCTCACAATTTAGTCGGTATTCTGGCTACGGGCCGACTTTTCGATTTAGGGAGAGTTCTCCAGAATTTGAAAATTTCGAGACTGACAACATCGGGCGACTTTTCACTCAAGTTGTTGCGATGGACGCGATACATTTCCATCCGTAAGTTTCAAGAGCCAGCATAATTTGAGTAGAGTATAGGAAAAAACCGAAAAATTATTATTGGGCTGATTTAAAATGTTTTAATTTTTGAAGACGTGAACCCTTCGTTCAGTTCTATCCGTCCGCGATTCAGCGAGAGCTGCACAAATGTTTTGTCGCGTTTCAACACGGACCCAACTCGACAAAAGCGGTGGCAACAGGAAACTGGGGTTGCGGCGTCTTCAATGGAAATCCTGAACTCAAGTTTTTCATTCAGTTGATGGCCGCCTCGGAGGTCGGACGTGAAGGAGTTGTGTACCACACCGGTGGCGACAAAGAGCTGACAGCGACGCTGATGAAAATGGAGAACTTGTTTCGGAAGCAAAACGTCACCGTCGGCATCTTGTACAAGATTCTCATGGAGTACCAGCACGTGGTTGTTGATAGAACTACGGTTGCTCGGTTTGTGGTGAGGAAAATCAGGGAAAGTAATCTCTAAATCCGGTGTTCAGTACTTTATCGACATCGCGTTGTAATTAAGTTTTTGTTGTAATTTTCAGAATCTCATACACGTAATGAAATAGTATTGACATGAGTTGTAATGTAGACGTCGATATTACTAGGATTTAGTTAGCATTTAAGTCATGCTGTGAAAATGATGAGAAGGTGTTCTTTTAAGCACCTTCTGGGCTGTTGTTTTGATAAAAGAATAAAATTTAACCATTTTTCTATATTTCAATTCAAATATCTAACATTTCATCATTTTTTGTACTAAGGACAAGAATTGAGACGTCAGATCGTGAAGCAGAGAATCTGGTGGATCAATTGGTGATTGTAATTAGGTTTTTTACATGCTGCGTGCCCAGTGCCACTATCAGACATGCAATATTATACAAGCAAGCATTTTGATAAGAATATACATGCATACGTTGCAATACATATATGTGATTATATTTGTATGTATCGTGTATTAGCAGCATAATCTTCATCTTGAGTGACATACACACTTTTGTTACAGGAGGTTGTTGATTAGAACTTCACAGAAGGGAGGTCCATGTCAATTTTTTTAACATTACAGAAACTCCCGAGCCAAAACGTTTGGTTTTAATGTTGTTACTCTATAAAGCATTAGTCGCAAAGTTGCAATTTGGTTTCTCGTATTAAACTACGTGAAAATTAATGCCTACCACCGACTTTGCCTCCCGTGTTGCTTAATTGATTGTAAAATTATAATTCGGTTCTGAAATGTCGTCCCAGCGCCACCGACGGAAACGGAAGTATGAAGAGTACGAGTTTGCAGACTTGGCTTCAAATCTGACAACGGTGAGAGTTACAACATTGGAAACTACATGTAAATAGTTTGTAAAGTGTATTACATTTTGGAACCTGATTTCATTTTATTGCTTTTTTACTAATTTGTAATATTTTGTGCGATTTTAAGGGTGGAGGACCAAGCACTGCTCAAACCAGCTACGATCTTTTAGGACAAGCCTGTGGCGTTCCGGGAGCCACGCTTCGAGCCGCAGCTCAAATCCTTCGACTCCGTCCCTCGTGCCAGGTCTACAATGACATTCTCGCTTATGTTCAGAACAGCATGGATACCTACAAGATAACTGTGCAAAGGATTTACAAAATCGAGAGGAAAGGTATAACACCTACAACCTACATTCAGTCCATTTTAATAAAAACAATGCTCGAAGTTAATTATATGTGCGTGTTTTTGGTAGACGAAAGAGATCCATTCGATGAGCCGTTTCGGCTGCTCCTGTGGCACGGCACGCAAAGCACGACAATTCCACTGATTCTCCAAAACGGATTTCGTCGAGGCACTCTGGGCCCTCACAATTGGTTCGGGAGTGGCTTGTACTTAGCCGATCGGATCGCGATGAGCTGTGGCTTCGCACGGAGTGGGCTTGGCGGAAGTAAATTCCTCATTCTAGCCGAAGTTGCTCCGGGCAAGGTACATGTCATTAAGTTCTAATTTAACCCCCAAATTAATTACGATCGTTTTCGTATTCTTAACTTTTTTTTCTACTTTTCAGATCTACAAAGCCCACAACCTCCACACCGAATACCAGTCAGCTCCGCCGGGCTACGACACAGTGAAAGGGATGGGCAGCAGTATTCCAAACTGGAAACAAAATCGCTCCTACTACGGAGCCATTATGCCTTGCGGAGCCTCCACCCTCAATACGAGACACCCTTCCTTCAATCTACCGTACAATGAGTACATTGTCTACGACATGGATCGGATTATTGCGAGATTTATTGTGGAGTGTACCTTTTGATTGTTACAATAACTACAAAACAGTTACAGTACCGTTTAACTAGTGTTAACTAAAAGTATGTAAGCTGATATCAATTAAACCGTTTGATTGTCTCTGATTTTAAAAACGCTGCATTTAAATTAACAATATCATTTCAACAAAATATCAATATGGATGTCAGATGTCACAAAAATTAAATAATGCTTGTAAAACTATAACAAAGGAGTAAATTCAAAGTGACTGATTTTTAGTCTTCATTCTCCTCCGATTCATTGCTGCCCCCTTCGACCTCTGGAGTGACCTCGACGTCCACGGCGTACTTGACTTTGACTCGCCTCGCTTCATAAACGATGTACTCGCTGTAGTCCACTTCATAATTGTCGAAGCCTTCATGCTTCACGGTTTTCCCGCAAGGCACAACGCTCCCTCCCTCCTCCTCGTTAGCCTTCCAGTCGGGAGTGAGGCGCCCAATTGCTTTCACCGTGTCACATTCGGCAGCAGGGTACCGCTTCTTGAGCCAGTGCTGGTAGCCGTGAGGAGACTTCTTGACGTTTCCCAGTGAAACCTTGCAAAAAAATTTAATTAATGCCAAATCTTTTGATCTGAAATCATTAAAATGAAACTTACATCGCACACAATCACAAATTGTCGCAAAGGTTCCTTGAGCTCCTCCGGAGGCGCTGCGAAAGCACGAGCCAATCTGTCGTAGAAAGCGATGCACGCATCTTTCTTCTCCGCAAGTCGCTTCACGCTGTCCGGAGTCGTTTTGAACCACAACATCATCTTGTGAGGGCCACCCTTCTTCCCACCTCCACCACTTGTCTTCGGAGTGGATCCACTGGAGGCTGGAGAAGCCCCACTTTTCTTTTCTTTGTCGTCTTTGACTTTGTAAATGTCGTGAATTTTCACTTTCCCTTTGGATTCCGGAAGATTGTGACTCTTCGCCACGTATTTGGCGATAAGTTTGTAGGCGTCGTCAGTCGAATCCAGTTTGTCAAACTTGCCGAGGGGTCCTAGATCTTTGATTTTGTTAACAAAAACAATTTTCCGCTTGGGCGTCTTCTTCGGGGACTTCGAGGACTCGCCCTTGCCACCACTTCGCTTTCCCTTGGATTCTTTTCGCTCGTCGTCAGAATCAGAGGTTCGAGACCGGCGTGATTTTGTGATTCCTTTCTTTCCTGAAATTACCCAAATATATTCTTTCTCTAATAACTTAGCTGAACGCAACGATTATTTAAGATTCGGAGGCATGGCCTCACCTCGCCTCTCGTCGTCATCGTCTCCAGACATGTACTCCACTTTTCGACTTCGCAGCGGCATCACCCAACCTATAAGGAAAAAATAATTGAATTTTGCCAAAAAATACGTTTTATACAAACAACAATTACTTTGAAAATTAAAAGGGGCTTGTACCAGGAGGGGCTCCGAACGGTTCTGAAATAAAAAGAAATACCTGAGTTCACTTCACATTTTTAGCTTTTACCTTACTTTTTTTTACTCATCCGTAAGAATTGATCACTTACGAAAATTATAACCATAACCAGCTCCCTGCCCGTTGGACATCGGTCCGTTCGAAAGCGCCAGAAACATTGACCCTTGCGGGCTCTCCAAAAATTCCATCGCTCTCCGAACTTGCTCCACTGATGAAATAAAAGAAATCGATATAAAATTCGAACTTCAAATAAATTCTTCTCGAGCTTCAGTTTGTATAATGCAAGTTGACTCATACCTGTAAACTTCGTGCCTGGCACGAATGCATTGTCGGGGAGCAAGTCAGAACCTGAACTCCTTCGAAGGTCACCTCCTCCAGCGGTTGCCTACAATGACAGATTCTTAGTTTATAAACTTTATATAATTATAAACTTTAATCTAAAAATGGCTCCAGATAACAAACCTGACTCCCACCCTGCTCCTCCTGCCTCCTCGAAGAACCTCGGGCTTCCTCCCCATCGTCACTGGCGGCGGAGTTGTCATCGCTCTTCCTCACAGCGTCCATTGTAGCTCTCCCAAAGGTTGACGACTGAATTGAGCTTCAACACAGAAATTAAAGGACAACTCCATTTTTAATCTTAAAAAACTACGGTTAATTGTAGAACCACTTTGACCTACCTTTGTTCCCTTGCAAAAATCAAAACAGCGAAGTAATCCCAAATCGTCCACAATTCACCGGGTGGCAGCCACGGCAAGCTCATAAATAAACTTCCCCACCTTCCACCTCCAACAAAACGATACAATCAATGTTTTACAACAAATATTTGGAATGTAAACTGGACCGCAAACCACAGATATCCAACACTTGTCCACTGCTCTGATTGAAGGATTAAGTACTACGATTGAGTGGCTTCAGCGTGAGCAAAATATGTACAAGTTTTTTTTATCTGCACCAAGACCACCCACCGAGTCAGCACAACTATACGTCTAATGCACTGCAATGCAATGTGCAGCAGTAGAGGAACCTGTCCAAGTGCTGAAACGTTTGTGGGACGAGGAAAATCGTTCGCGTCATTCTGGTTTGATTAAATCTCATGAATTTTTCCTTTAGCCGACTCGACTCCATGAATTTCAATGAGGAACGATGATAACTGATGAACACAGAAGTGCATATGAGAACATCAATTTACAACGTTGAATTTATCAGATTCGATATGTCACAAAATGTATGTATGTAAGTTTTTTACATAGCACTCACGGTAATTAACGATGAAACTATAAATATTTGCCATATTTTCTCTGTCAGTCATGGGCCATGATGACTCATGGGCCATGAATGCCATGATGGCATTCACTCTTCCCCAAAATGACCATTTTATACTAAATAATATTTTAACTTAAAATTAATGAGCGATTCTATAGAAAAGTTGCAATTGTTTCACGTAAATCAAGTTTTAAAGACCTCGCCCAAAACGGCAACTAATTATAAAAACTACAGAATTTTTATATTAATTATATTTCCACAGTAGTCGAAATGACTAGAGTTATCGTTCCGGAAGTTTTGTCAAAAGATAAACCTACTTTGACACAATTACTAAGCGTTATTAGACCCGTCATTTTCGTCGCCCGCAGTTGGAAGCTCCTTTGAACCGAAGGCACTGATCAGGAATTTACGAGGCCAGTACGAGATCCAAGAGATGAAGCCCCACAAAGGTCTGACTCTCAGCCAGTTCTGCATCCCGTAAATGAGACCAAACAATTTTGCATAAGCTCCCGTCACCAAGTAATTCCAAGGGGTCCACAACCACCACAACGCCGAGGTCCTTGAAGTCTGAACCATTTCACACTCGGATTCCTCTTCATTTTCTTTCGGGGCGGTGGCAATTTCTTGAGGTTGGAATGACTCCAAGAGGAACTCATAAAGACTAGAGTCACACCGATCGTCTTGGCGGAGGCGCTGATAAGTCTGAATCTCACAGTACAGACTTCCAATGGTAGCTCTTCTGGCGAAGAGGAGGCTCTTCAAAGTCATAAGTTGGGAGCACAGGTGCCTATCACCGAAGGTGTACAAGTGGAGCCCCTTTCCACAAAAGGAGGCGGCCATCCATTGAATTAAAGATTTGAGCAGGGGATCCCCATTAAATATGCCGCAACCCCATTTTCCTGACGCCACTGTGAGAAACTCAGGCTCCTGGAAAAGGGGCGAGGACCTGAAAGCGGAGAAGCACTTGTTGAGCTCTCGATTCAGCCAGACTTTCTTGAGCTGAGTGTCCAGAGAATTTCTGGAAATATTACGAATGACAATTAAAGCTTGACAATTTGAGAATTTTTTAAAAAAATTCATCTAGGTTTTTCTAGAACCTTTGAAAGTGATGAGCGTCCATGGCGACAATGTGATTCCTCTCGACATTCTCATCCTCAAAACTCCCTTCGAATGTTAACCCCGCTGCGTACCCTGAACAATGTGAATACTGCTCAAAACCGTGAACTGCGAGAGTGTCCAGCTTCCCTAACACTTTGGTAAATAACTGACTAGCCACAAGTTCCGGGCAGCAAACAAACCGAATCTCCTCCATCGCTGCGCCATTCCCCAAAGTTCCTCCACCTCAATAAAAATACAATTAATTAGTATACGTCACAAGAAATCGGTAAAATTGTATCAAATAATATAAACTGCTTACCAACAAATTCATTTGCAAAATCCACCTGAAGATTCCCCACGGAGTCTTCAATGCAGCCATCCATGTGCACCTCCAAAGCCCCGAAAAAAACTTGGAGGGAGTTCCACTCAGGACATTGCTCTCTTGTCAAACTCCTCCGATGAAAAGTGACATTCGGACCTTCCCGAACATTGTCCGCAATCCGGGCGCGTCGCGTTTTGAAGTAGTTGAGAAAGCACTTCACTTTCTGCACCTTGGCTTCCCTCATTTTAGACTGCCACCCGGACGCTGAAAAGCCAGTGTTGCTGTCGTCAAACAAACTGAAAAAAAATATATATTTACAAAATATTAAAACAAAAAAACTTCATATACAAAACTAAATTATTTTTAATATTCACTTCACCTCCAAAAATTGATTCTCGGATAGTCATCCCCCCGACTTTGATAAGTGCAAAGGAACCCATTCGCCAGAATCGAGCAAATATGGACCTTCGACAGCGTCACCACTTCATCCAGCGACACTCCGTCTAAAACCGGCACCGGCTCGTCAAACCCTTGGAGTGCGGAGTCAATGATAAACACCAACGTTTCCTGGAGGTGGGCCACCCCACCGTCTTCACATTCGTCTTGGAGGGCACTCTTCAAAATGTCAAAGCTACAAGTTCTTGTCCGACTGTCGCCGTAGACATAAATACAATTTCCAACCGCTTCCGTCACCTTCCTTCCTAACCGCATGGTGTCAGCGTCTTGGTCATCTAGAAAACCGTAAAATTTGCAAATCGCCCACAAAAATAAGCTTCTAATTTTTAACCATTGACGAGTTACCTTGGAAGTCTCCTAAGAGGTCGACAACAGCCTCTTTCAACAACAGAAGCTGCTCCTTCACCAACTCCGACCTTGGGACCTTCCTCCGCTTCTTCTTACCCTTCCTTCCAACAACCTCTTCGAATTGCTTCACTTGGGGGAGTTCCGGGAACTCTTCCATAGCGGCGCCGGTCCAATCTCCTTCGAATGTCACGGGCTCCATGACCTAAAGCGTTCAATCCAAAATAAACATTATAATAACATTAATTTTCCATAATGTGCGTGAAATACGTTTTAACCTTTCCTAACCTTCCCTTATACACTTTAACACTACGCTTATCAATACAGTGCGCTCCCTTTTGTGGTCTTATCTTCGCAGTGCATGACAGTAGATAAGACACACAGCTCTGCAGCCTGTACTCCTTTCCATTCCAAATGTCAATGGACAAAATTCACTTATGGACGGCGTACACATCCTCCATACAGTTACACATTACACATACGCACTTTACACCTTTAGTGTACATGCATAAAAAATTATATTACATATTATACGGTATAATTTATACCATAATTTGTGTATCTCACACAGCTTAACAACCCAAATGCAAAATAGCTAGAGTCTGTCCCATAGTAAGTACATCCAGTTAACCTCAGTATATGAGTGGAATTTTTGGTCAAAACGTTTTTGTCACAACTCACACACTGCACTTCCTATACGTTCCTATAAGAGAAGGAATGAATCTCACTCAACACAATTACATACTACTTCACGTTTAGGCTTCCATAAAATGCACTCGTGATTCATGATAAATCAGCATAATATCGCTACGTTTACATTTAAAGACTCAACACTTGGTCTGCATATCCTGTTATATGAACCTCGATCCTCTCTGAGAATTCAGTAACTTGCCCATCAACATCATCCTATTCAAGTTTAATACTGTCAACGTTTCGATTTTTGCTTGTTAGATACACGTAAATGAATTAACATGAATTTAGAACTGACGCATGAAAGCCGGAGTAAGCCGAGTCCAGCAACTTTATCCAAGTCTGAGAAATACAAAGCGATGTCGTGTCTTCCAAAAATTGACTTATTTTATTGAAATATCTTTGGCATATATATCATTTAATCCCTTTAAATGTTGACTGGCTAGAAATACAATGGCTTAAAATTAATTTCAACTTTTTCATCCCAAGTCTACCACGGCCTCCACCTCCTTCGTCGGCATGCATCTTTCACAAACTCGAAAATAGAGGTTCTTGACTGCCTCCGAACGTCCACAGAGTCCTCGTAGCGTGTCATCATTTTGTAAACTTTCCCCACGCTCGCATCCTTCTCCTCTATGACCTTCACGAGCTCCCCAATCTGACTAGCTTGAACCGGGCTGTCCGTATAGAAGTGGATTGAAGGTCGATCCAAAACGGGACGGACGCGAATGGGATCCTTTCGGTGGAGAAATGCTACGAAGCATTTGTGCAGCTCTCGGTCAATTTTACTCCGCTGATATTGAGTCCAGGCGTCATGACTAATTTTTTAAAAACAACATATTTCAATTTTATGTCTTATAACAGAATCTTAGCTTTAAAATGAATAAAAGCGTACGGTTTGAAATGCCACGCGTCGATCGCAACGACTTGCGCACATTCCCGTCCGAGATCATCCCTTCTCGACGCTTCGGAATCCCTCAATTTTTTATACTGGAAGGTCGCACTATACCCTGAATACGAGCTAAACTGTTTTGTCCCCGTTACAACGAGGACCTCGTCGTTATCCAAAGCTTCGGTGAAGAGTCGTGCTACAATGAGTTCGGGACTGATGAGAAACCGAATTTCTTCCATGACGAGTCCGTCGTTCAGAACTCCTCCGCCTGAAACAAAAAAAAATATGTCAAAGACACAATTTCTTCAAGTTTAGATATTTTTTTGGAGGATTTACCAACTCGTCGATTCGCGAAATCCACTTGAAGCATATCCTCCGCATGATGAATACCCCCTTTGTCCCTGACCACTATTTTACACGCGGACAACTTCTTATCCGAATCCAACCAATTTTGACGTCCCTTCACACACCTCCTTTCGAACGATATTATGCTGTCCCCATCATCCTCGGGTCGGTTTTCTCTCATCCTTTTGAAATACTGGAGGATGCATTTCAGCTTCTCCACTTTCGTCTTGCACTTTGCTGGAGACACCCCGCGATGGAAGAGATGAATGAAATTGATGTCTGGCAACTGGAAATTATCTTGGTCAGGAAAAGTGGAGAAGAAAGCATTGGCGAGGACGCTGCAGCAAAGATTTCGACTCAAGTAGAGTGTGTGAGAGATTCCCGATTTTAAAATGGGGACGGAGCCCTTCAACCGGCGGTCGAGGGCGAGACAGTGGTCCACAAGTGTGGGGAGAGTTCGTACCAAAGGTTGAAACAAATCGGGGTCGTCAAGCATTTCAAAGTTGGACTTCTCCGCTTCGCGGCGGTTGTACGTGGAAATGGTTCGCTTCAACTTGGAGCTTAAGGATTCACGCTCACCGTTTTCCGTTTTACCGAGATTCCCACAAGTTGACTTCAGTTTCGTTAACTCCTCCTCGATGAGTTCCCACCTCGGCACATCTTCCACCACCTCCTCGTTCCATTCATCAGTAATCTTTCGCCTTATTGAGAAGGAGGAGCTCAGAGGAAGTCTGACCCACGAGTTTCTGTCCCATCCCAACTTCGACATGGTTGGATGCGGCAACCGCTTCGGACCTTTGTCCTCCTGAATGTGGAACAGCGCGACACACTCCTTCGATCTTGTGGCGAGTCGCTTCTCGAGCTCCTTGGTGACCCCAACAACTTCCGGGAGGATTGTCGCTCCACTTGCCATTGCTACAAACAATTTAAGACAATCAGTACCATTTATTATAATTTCAATAAATAATTGTTAATTACCTCGGGACGAAGGGCCCTTTTGTGTACCACCCCCGCTAGATCCACCTCCACTCCCAGAGGACGATGACATCACCTCCACAAAAACTTTCGGATTCGTGACAACCCCCGCAGCGCCGGAAGAACAAGACAGGTCAATCGTCACTGATGATGCAGGTTGGGCGTTCACGGTTATCTTGCACTTAACGCCATTCTCCACTTGATTCACTGATGAGCTCTTTCGTTTTCGTTTATTCCTAGCTTTACGGCCGCTCTTGCTCATCCTCAGCTGTCGAAGACCTTCAACTTGGGACCTGCTCCAAACTGGAAAAATTAAACAAAAAATACAACCACAACAACAACTGAATCGCTCTTCGTTATTTTTGGACGTGGCCGTGGGGAGCTACACAGCTATTGCTTGGTAACACTGGAGGATAAGAGAATACTTTGACGTCTAAGCTGGAAGCCCTATCCTGACGACAAGACAATTGTACTGCTGAGCTCCACACACATTCCTGATTCCTGATGTGGTACGCCAAAGCAATAAAATCATTTGATAAACGCAATGTTTACAAAAAAAATGAGAGATACGCCTGCATGTTGGTGACCAAAAACGTTTGCTCCATGCATTAATCGTGCATACCGTAAACTCCCAAATTGTAGTCCATCCTCAATTTATAATCTAGTCCCTAATTATTACAGCCCTTTTACATTCACTTGTTAGTTTTACTAATTAATTACAGTTTTACAGCTTATGTATCTCAAGCTTTTTGCGGTGTTTGCTATTCTAAAGAGAAGCCAAATGTCAAGCTGTTGGGGACAAACGTTTTGGTCTAGTTCAGAACGTTTTTGGTTTTCCAAGTTTGGAAAACTTTACGTAAAGGGGTTACACTTACAGGCTATACTTCCAACTTGTCAACATAATCTCATCACCTTCAAACATGATGAGCATAGCATTGCAAAGCATTGCAACGAGACAATTCAGAGTACATAAAATCCATATAGCACCCAAACACACACCTTGTCGTGTTTTGGCTTTCACCTAAAAATCTATTAACAATTAACTAAATCGCTGACATTCTCATTTATTTTTTTTTGTAGAAAATGGGTTCTCGACGTAAACCAAGAAACCGGAGTGCGACCCCCGAGGAATTCGAGGATGAACCGGAAACCGGTTCCTCCGGTAGTGGACCTCCATTATTGCTACATTCCTTCGGACTTCTTGGGATTTCTCCTGGAGGAACTGGAACTAGTTACGACCTCCTTGCTCAACGATGTGGGTGCACTTCCTCGAATTTGAAGGAGTGGGCCACCATCCACCGCCTGAAGTCCCGTTGCCTGGTGTACAAAGACATTGAGGAGTACGTCAAAAATAGTTCTGACGGCATGGCGCTGACGGTTCAGCGAATTTACAAGATTGAGCGAAAAGGTTGGCCGAGAATTTTAAAAATTACGCGAATCATGTCAAAAGGTTAAAATTATAACAATTTTTGCAATTTCCAGGTGAAAGGGAGCCATTTTCAGAAAAGTACCGGATTCTTTTGTGGCACGGCACTTCTCCTTCCGCGGTTGGAGGAATCATTCAAACCGGATTCCGGAAAGGTTTTGGAGGAAACTTTGGAGGAGGGATATACTTCGCGGATCGAATTGCTAAAAGCGCTGGCTACACTGGAGGATATCTTGGAGGGTCGTTTTTCATTTTGGCGGAAGTGTCGCCAGGAAGGGTACGCCTACAATTTAATCGCTTCAATAAAAATTGGATGCTTTTCGTTTATTTCATTATTCTTAATGGACAGGTGTACAAATCGCATCACGGACACAGCGACTTCAGTCAGGCGCCTCCAGGTTTCGACATTGTGAAGGGGACGGGCAGCAACATTCCGACCTGGAAGCAGAACAAATTCTACAAAGGGGCCATTCTCCCGGTGGGCGTCACCAAGAAGGACACTCGATATCCCCAGCATGACATGGCGTACAGTGAGTACATTGTCTACGATCCGAACAGGATCATTGTTCGCTTCGTTGTGGAATGTTCGTAGATTTGTAGCCCTCCTTTACGACGGAAGTGACTAGTAATCAGTGTTCATTTGGCGTTAGTGGTTAAATTATAAAATATACAGTTTAACGCATGCCTGCCATCTCAATAGAATTGTATTTAATAAAAAATAATTAATAAAGAAATAAAAAATAAAATAAAGAAAAAATATTCAAAATCAGGCTAAATCAACGTCTATTAAATCTGGTTCCGAGCAATTCCTCCTTCACTACGACTTCTTTACGATGGACACCTTGACGACGAACATGACCTTGATTTGCTTCGGGTTGTACACCACGAACTCATTGAAGAGCACCGTGTGCTCGTCGAACTTGTCATCCTCCACAGTCCTCCCGAGAGGGACCACACTTCCGTAAAGCACCTGTTGATCACACCTCCTCGGAACATACTTTCCCGAACACTTGACGCTGTGACAACGCCTCCATTGCCCGTTCACGAGAACGCTTGGAGGGGCAGTGTACTCGTGATGGGGATTCTTCGCATTGTACCAACTCCCCAAGGCGACATCGCACAAAAGCAGGAATCCCACGGAACCTTGGGTCGTCCTGTCGAAGTACTGCGCACTTTTCGACGCTCGGTCCGCGAAGTAGATCCCATTCCCGAACATCTGCCCGTTGGCCTTAGGTCGGTGGAAGTTTTGCTCGAGAATCGCTGCAACGTTGTCCCTCTCCGTGCCGTGCCAGAGCATCATCCTGAAGAGACCTTTGGTCGAGGAACTCGAATTGAAGTCAGTGTCGTGGTGACGTTTCACTTGAATCACGTCCAGGACCCGAAGTCCAAACGAGTGAGCTTGCCCGTTGACGACGTACTTTTCGATGAGTTGGCACACCGGATCTTGTTTCGCGAGGGTCTTCGTTAGGGCAAAGCAGGACTTGAGGGTGGCAGGAGTGACTTCTCGGATTTCGCACAAGGTCCTCACGGCTTCCGCCTTGAAGTCGACGTTCACTCCGCTCTCCTTCCGGGCCCTTCGCAACTTCCGTTGTCGTTGTTGTTCTTTACTTGACATATCTCCAGTGGAAGAGGTCGCCCTATTTTCTTAAAGTAATAGTACCAAATTATATCTAATTACAAATTATTATCAGTATACAATAAATGTAATAACACAAAAATTATCAACACTCTCCTTTTCGGCTTACCACCTCCACCCCTGACGATACTTACCCAAAGGTCAATCAAGGTCAAAGGTTAAATTGTCTTGTCCAGGAAAATCCAAAACAAAACGACCAACAAACGATGAACAAAATATCACAATCACAAAGTTGTCGTCACTTCAATCAACTGTTTCTTGTTGTGACAAGTGAACTAAAAGTGTTTCTTCCATCAACATCACAGACCACGGAGTCTGCCTTGAGTTTAGAGAGATAGAGGAACGGTGCGGTACAGGCGGCACATAATCGAATGGGTTACAATGTCGTAAGTAGCAAAGATCGTAACTTACGACATACTTTGCGACATGTGGTATAATCAAAATATATGCAAATACGATCGTAAGTTACGATCGACGCTGCGATCACTTTTGATTATACCGTTCAAACACTGCGATAACTCGTATAATCAAAACAAAAATTTTGTCGCAAGATCCATGTCGTACGACAAAAACTTACAACAGGGGAGGAGCAGCTATAAGCATGTTATACTTCCATTGACAGATGCTGTTGCTAATCTTTCCGCATAAAAATGAGTTCTTACTGGTGAAGTTAACATATTGGGGTGAATTGGCGGGGCTCCCCTTTTACCATATGGTTGTTTTGTAGCAAGTTTAATTATTTTGTACACTCGATTGATAGCTGAGTAAAATGGCAGAGATTGATTTTATACTTAATTACAATCGACGAGCTTTGCGAAGAGAACGTGTGTTTAAGGATAGGGCAGACCCATTGGCATTTAGAGATGAAGAACTTATTTCGAAGTACCGATTCCCAAAATCTGAGATAACGTTTCTACTATCTCTAATTGAGGACGACTTAAAAAGACCAACGAGAAGAAATCACGCCTTGTTGCCTGTAACTCAACTCTGCGCTGCCCTTCGGTAAGATTCTTTTCCTGCTAGTCACCATTAGTTCGTACACGATTGGTCTATTGGTTTTATATTAAACAATGGTAATGGTATGGGCTCCCATAAAAAATTCGACAATCTTTGTAGATTTTATGGAAAAGGAATATTTCAATTCGACAACGGTGACTTACTCGGTTTAACTCAGGCATCCATTTCCAACATTATCACAAATGTTACTCAAGCGCTACTTCGACATCGAAATCGATTTATCAGATTTCCTACAAACTTTGACGATCAGCTTCGCATAAAGGATGGCTTTTACAGGATGAGGGGCGTCCCTAACGTTCTCGGCGTTGTCGATGGAAGCCATATTATGATTCGTCGACCGACAACCTGGAGCAGATGGAATGTTATATGTATGCAGAAAAGGAGGTCATTCCATCAACGCCCAGTTTATATGTGATCATGAAATGAAATTTACAAACGTTGTGGCAAAGTGGGCCGGCAGTACCAAGGATGCCTTCATTTGGAGAAACTGTAGCCTCCGAGCAATGTTTGAAAGGCAACCGTCGAACGGGTACTTGCTAGGTAATATATCAGTAAAACATTTTGTTAAAAATTTCAAATGGACTCCCATAAATGACGATTTGTGCATGATCAGGCGACTCTGCCTACCCTCTTGAACCTTGGCTATATACAGCACTTTTGCAACCAAGGACGCCGGCTGNGTGCATGATCAGGCGACTCTGCCTACCCTCTTGAACCTTGGCTATATACAGCACTTTTGCAACCAAGGACGCCGGCTGAGTTTCGACATAACAACAAGATCCGAGGGACCCGCTATCTGGTTGAAAATTCCATTGGGTTATTAAAATCACGTTTTAGATGCTTGGATAAATCGGGTGGAATTCTTTTATATCATCCCCAGAAAGTTTGCAAGTTTATCACAGTTTGTTGTATGCTCCACAATCAAAGAAGGGGTCTGCATTTACAGGAAGACGAGAACTTGGAAGGTGTCGAAATCGAAGCAGAGGATCCTCAACCAAATGCTCAATTTGTACAAGACCAGATTATGGGAGATGAGGTGGTTAGGTTGCGAGAAAGATTAATCCAAATTTTAAGAAATTAATATGGGAGCCCAATTATTTCTATCTACCATTAAATTGATGTATCTATCAAACTTTCATTTCTAATTTTATTTAAGTAACATAAAAATATTAATCCTTATGAATTACAGTTGCTCAACATTTTCATTTACATTCTCTACTATATCCGGATTCCGATTTGGTGTTTGAAAATACTGTGAAGCATGGACATCATATGGGATGCCCATTTTAAGTTTTTGTAGCGCCACCATTTCTTCCAGTGCAAGGACTCCGCGATATAAACAATGGAAAGGTTATTCAAGGACATGTTTAAAGTTTGAGTTGACGCAAGTAGCCCTTTTTGAACATTCAGTAACTCCTCCGCATCGTTTCCTCTTGTTCTTTTCCTTGTTTCACGCTCTTCCAACATACGTCGTTTTCTGCTGGTTTTCATATTCTATAAACAAAAAATATTTAATGGGAGCCCATAAATAAAATTTGTTAAATGACGAACTGATTATTACATACCTCATCAGCAGTAATTTCGTCCATCACTAGGTCACTGTCTTTTAAATCGGAGATCTCCGTTTCAGTGATAGGAGTCTCAACGGCTGTGTCGATTCCGCCTTCGATTCCTACGAGTGCAGTTAGTCCAAGCAGACGTACAATCTTGCTCTCGTGAAGGGATTTAATTCCAGCGACGATTTCCTCAACGGCCCCCATGTCGAGCTTTTCTCCGCCTCCAGTTTTTCCCTTCTCCTTCAAAATTACGGCAACTCTTCCTTTTACCTTGGATTTTAGATCCCTCCACTTATTCTTAACATCGTCAATGCTTCTGGTATGATGAGAGGTTGAATTTACCTGAATTTAAATGGAACAATTAGTCAGTCACCTAATCAATTGGTTCCGAAGTAAATATTGTACTATATGGGCTCCCATGTTTGTTTAAATTAAATAGTACCTTTAGAAGGATGTCGTTCCACAACTGAGACTTGTCGTCGTTGGTCAGTGTCTTTGAAAACGCTCCAAAAATCTTATGGTAAACTGGTTCCACAGCGTCAATTAATGCCTTCGTTTCGTCATCAGACCAATTAGCAGATCGTGATCTGACCTTCCCAGCTAATTGGTTATTAATTTTATTTGTAGTCATTGTAAATGGTTATATTTAGCAGTCAAAACAAAACAAAACAATTAAGCACCTTGGATTAGCAGGACACACTATCAGATGAAGAGGGTGTAAAAAGTATATGAACTATTCAGAAAAAGTGTCTGCTGAAATGCAAATTTTCTGAAAGAAATTGCTTCCGTGTTTTGAATGGGAGCCCAACATGACTGTGAGAATAAGTTGCGATGTCGTAAATTTTCTCGTAAATCTCCGAGTTACGACAAACGCTGCGAAAATTTTTGATTATACCAGATTTCATGAAATCGTAAATTCATCGTAAATTTTTGTCGCAAGGGCTGCGACATCGTAAGTTACCACATTATACGATTATATGCCGCCAGGATTCCAAACACTCGTCCGAGGTTAACCGCAACTTGCGCGAGAGTTGTGTGCAGCCGCTAACGGAATGAATACAGAGTGACGAGTTTCAAAAGGAGACCCATGGTTTTAGATGATCTAATGAATTGGTTAAAAGTAATTTTTCTTAACATTTTGATTAACCGTGTTGAACATGTAGCCGCTGCGAGCGTTTTGGTAATGTTGTAACTTGAAAATTATCTGTGATAAATTTTTGTGATAGTTGGTTACGTATTTATGTATTAAATAGTTAACGCTGTCGTCTTAAAGTGAAGCATGTATAATTATATAAATCACCTAATTGAATGGTACTTATCACATGATTCTTATCAACCCCCGACTTTCTCGTTAATGAAACAATTGCAATGAGGGACTATTTGTTGCAGAGAAAAGGATGCTAATCGGCTAGTTTCATATGAATAGAATTTCTTTTACAAATCCGACCAGCCTATGAATATATACCCTACTATTGCTCGTGAGTTGTTGTTGGGTTGTGCATCGCATCGAAATAAAAAACATTTTCGTTATGAAGCTTAGGTGTAAATGCGAATCACACGATCAGTTCTTCCGTTTCCCCATAACATGTAGTGCTTCTGCTGCTTAATATCGGAGCTGTGTGATATTGCTTTGCTACTCCGAGCTAATTAGAGAGAAATTGTTATCCATAGTTACTGTAAAATGAGTTTGATAATAGTTAGTGTAATATAGCTCTATGGGAAAGAAATGTTGTAACATGTAAACTAGATCTTCTTAGATTTTTGAAAAAGAAACTTACATTTAATTATATAGATGCAAATTAAAAATTTATATTTTTATGTCTTAGCATAAATCCAGGATATAACGAATATCATAAATTAAGGTTAACAGTTTACCTAACCTTCTTGCTTATTTATTTTTTTAAAAAAACTTAAGGCAATTCTCACCTCTGAATCGTACAAGGCCTCAGAATCAGCATTTCTTCAAAGAAAAACGTATTTTCAAATCCATCCTGATGGAAAAGTAAAAAGCAAAATAGACCCTCAAAACTACTTAAATAGTTTCTTTTTAAATTAGGCAAGTTGAAGAACCTTCACAATGCCCTCACTATTCGCTGCCACCACAACGGGAGAGTCGCGTCTCCAAGCAACAGCGGAAACAAACGATCCCCTTCTCATCTCTGACGTCCGACTCCCTTCGTTGAGGCTGATCGGGCTTCCATTGTTCTCGAACTTGAAGCTGAACAAAGGCTTCGGAAGTAGTTTGTAGTAAATAAACAAAGAGTTGTCTTCTGAGCCGCAGGCAATGTAATTCCCATCAGTGTCCAGTCCCAAGAAGTGTTTAGAATTGACGTGTCCCTTGAAGGAGCGCTTACATCTCATCCACCCCTTGTCGTCTGGCCCTTCTCCTTTCAAATTCCAAAGTCTCAAGCTGCCGTCTAAGGACGCGGAAAGAAGCTCGTCCGTTGAGTTCGTGTTGGACGACGGGAATTTGACGTAATTCACTCTCTTCTTGTGTCCGTAAAGAACGCCAAGTGCCTCCTTCAGATTGCGGAAATCGTACAT
>JAHZMW010000905.1:0-11460 GCA_027743745.1 Alloscopus bannaensis | reverse complement strand
CTTCAGAATCCTGCACAACTGACAATAACAAAGTATAAAAAGCGGTCCACAAATTTTGAGGGGAAAGGATGAAAATCCTGTATGAGACGGAGGAGAATACGTGAGCTCGCTTTAATACAGATCCATACTCCAGGGAAAATTTATGAAAGTTTCTAGCATCATTTCAGGGGAGAAAAATATCTAGTAGAACAAAATTCGTATTCAAAGTTGCTTTCCCCTCTCTCACAAGTCGCTCAGTGTTGGTTTCAGAGAAAGTGTAAAGTACGGTTATGGAAAACAACGCAAAGGAGAAGATATGTGGGGAGTATAAATATTCAGCTCAGTTTGTGATGCAGTGTGTGCATTGCAACAGCGAAGAGGACAAAGTAAAAGTTGAGGCTTTTGTGTGTAGGGAAATGTTTACTTTTGTTGGCAACGGCTGCTCTTAAGATGGGATATGGTCCGCTCCATTAGACGCGAGGAATATACATTTTAATGGGAGAAACGTACGAATTTATTGCCATCATTTTTCATAAGGGATGTTTGAAAGCATTTCTGTAGTAGTTGTGTGTGCGCCCATATCTCTCTTATAATCTCATATTTTACTTTTTAAAATCTAAAAAAGAGGGTTAGATCAGCCGCAAGCGATTGTCTGACGTAATGTAAATGTTCAAACATACAAAAACAGAAATATGTGACTTGAAATTTTTTAG
Organism: Alloscopus bannaensis; assembly: GCA_027743745.1. Taxonomy (NCBI): domain Eukaryota; kingdom Metazoa; phylum Arthropoda; class Collembola; order Entomobryomorpha; family Entomobryidae; genus Alloscopus; species Alloscopus bannaensis. The sequence goes on along the minus strand of JAHZMW010000905.1, from coordinate 10,768 downwards.
AAAAAAAATAGAATCTGCATTCTTCAGTTGAAATGCTCATAGATTATCAGAATTAGTATTAAACTATTAATCCAGAATTTCTTTTACTATGTAACCACTGATAGTTTGAAAAGTGTTTACCATTCGCGAAATTTGGTAAAAGAAACCCGCACTTTCCTAAGATTTCACAACAATTCCAAGTTATCACTTCTGATTATCTGGTACGCACAACGAAAAACATAAGCCTTCAAGGAAAGGGTCACCTATAAAAGAATAAAGTTAAACGGAGGTGCTCGTTGTTGTCAGCATCTAAAGTTTGGGCACCGCACACACTCTGGCCTAAAAGTAAGTAGTATTGTGGATTGTAGAATGTAGACTATCGCTGCTGCTGCTCCTTTGAACTGCTGATAGTTCTGCTTTTCCTTTGATGTTTTTTCTTCCTCTTCTCTAGTAAGGGGATAAGGATTGGTTTATGAGCTGCCATTGACATCAACACAAGTGCATCTAAACCTTTATGAGATGAGCTGTTTTATTTTCAAATGATTGCGCAGGGGAGCGCTCTCACAAGATTCTTGCATTGTTGGAAGAGTAAACGATTAAGTGGTGGTGATTGTGGTGACTACTATTATGTAGGTTACAACAGCCTACACAAAAACGTACCAAACAAAACACAATCGTGGCAACAACCAACTTATAACTATCACCAAGAAATTATTACATTCCCAGCAAAGGAACTTTTCCGCTTTCCTTTCATTTGTGACCTAGAATTGATAACGAGAAAAGATATAAAATGGATTTCATTCAAAAAATGCTCCTCTGTTTTTTCCTTCACGTTTCTTTCTCGCGAAGCTACTAATCTTTCTCAATCATCAAAAGAGTAAAATGTGTGAATGTGTGGGAGACTGATGAAAGCAGTGTGATATAGTGATTACGCGATATGCACGACCGCCGAGGAAACAACAATGTCGGATGTTTTGTGTGCGGAGCATGTCAAAAGGTGGTGTTCCGCCGAGTAAATCAAATCCAGAGCAAGTTCCTCCGTAAACCCAGCGGCACTGCAATGAAATCCTCGTAAAAAAAGTCAATAACACGTCAGTATCCCATCATCTCTGTGTTGAGAAGAAGCGCAGAGTGAAATAGTGGATGTTGAGAGAGAAAAGTAGCTCCGTATGATGATGATGTGTTATGACAAGCCATGGTTCAACTTGGCTGTCTTTTCTTTTGCTCGCAAGAATCATAAAAGTTTTTATGTATTTTTTATTGAAGCACTAATTCCTTGCGTAACTCGATATAGATGGCATGCCCCGTACAAAATACGCAAACCATTGCGAACTCTGCATACCACCACATCGCGAACATACAGGCTGCTGTAGTATGGTATACGAGAGAAGTACTACAATGTGTGCACACAGAAGTCATTGACGGCAACAAGACAAGCTGAAAGAGGTGAGAGGATAAAATGTGCAGTAAAATGTGCACTTTCCTACAGATCTCAGATCACCCAAGTGGTCCCAGCTTCAACACACACTTCACTTAAACTCAATAACTCATCGTCGTAACATGAATATAAAATGCTAATAAAATGAACTCCCTGTGGATTTTCTCGTCAGTGGTGTGGCTCGCGTCGTGTGCCCTTTCCTCCCCAAAAAGACCATTCCAGCGAAACAAGTCTGGTGCGGTGTAACACGTCAAAATGTATCAATCAACGTTTTTACAACAATCATAAAATTATTATATGGACCCACTATTAGAGAACAAGGAGAGATCTTTATCATCGAGTTTAGCATTTTGTTGGGTTTTTACAACTACTGTCATTCCACCATAGGAACACCCTTATTTAGATTGTATGCGTTTTTATGTTGACAGTTGTTGGTGTGTTGGACGAAATTTTGTCAGATTTTTTGGCTGTTTGTAATCAATAGTGCTGTCGGCTTCCGGTAATGACGCGTGCCGCAAAATGTATATTGCCTGAAATAAAAATCAATATTATTTTTGTACAATAACAAATAATAATAATAATAATAAATATAATTTTGACAAGTTCGAGCTTCAACTTTTTGATACAATCGTGTGAATACTTGGTATTATTTTTACTCAACCGTAAAGTAGCATCAATATTTAGATCGATTCCCGAAACAAGGAAATTGACAATTGGCAGCAGTATGTTCATAAATTACATCGCATAAACACAAGCAGAAAAAAATGTATCTCATACTCTATTCTTTACAGAAAAACCAACGGATAGGTTCCTCGGTCTGAATACTTTTGAGGACCACTTTTACACAAATCCAGCAGCTTTTTGTTACTTTTGTAGTAGGTACCTTCAACCCTCGTATCATACTTTCCCGTTGATTACTTCTGGCAATTGGCATGCTTTACTATCCCGCTGTGACTTACATGATCTGGAATTAAAGAGGATTAAAATCAATCAATTTTTTTAAAGAAGACATCATCAAGTACGTTTCTGTATGATATTGAATTATGATCCTGTGATCACAGTTGGGGGTAATTATAAGAACTGAACGTGTTGGAACTCAAATTGAAGTTCAAAATTCTTACGACAACCGGTAACCTTCGCATAAAATTGACACAAACTTACCCACGCAGTGCAATGAAACCTATGTACTTGTAACGGGCGTTATAATATTTGAAATTTAAACAAGCGACGGGGATTTACATGATCTGGAATTAAAGAGGATTAAAATCAATCATTTTTTTAAAGAAGACATTATCAAGTACGTTTCTGTATGATATTGAATTATGATACTGTGATCACGGTCGGGGGTAATTTCAATCAGCCAAGAACTTAAAAATTGAAGTTCAAAATTCTTACGTCAACCGGTAACCTGCGCATGAAATTGACACAAAATTACCCACGCGGTGCAATGAAACCTATGTACTTGTAACGGACGTTATAATATTCGAAATTTAAACAATCGACGGGGAGATAAAACTTAAATATGTATTTCCTGAAATTCAAACATCTAAGCCCTAAGCTCTGATATATTTTCCCAGTATTGCCCCGAAACTCGGACCATTCTGAACAACTATCATTTAGTTCATATAATCTCCTTTTATACTGTCCCACTAATAATAACGAATGAAGAAGTCTGTGCTAACATCTTCATGTAATGTATATCATCATAACTCTTGGAAAGATTCGTTATCAGGCACCAAGGCCAATTCAGCCCTACAGTTCAAAAACGGGGAAAATCTAACAACTCATTCTAAGCTGTCAAGTGGATGTTGGGATTACAATAAATGTGTCTCTATCTAAACTTTACTGGTCGATAATTACACGCGGTTTACACTGCTTGTAGTATAATGTGCTCCTATAAAATTAACTTTCATGACAGATATACAAGACATCAGCGTTAGATAACGTATTATATCGTTACCACACTCTCGATACTTATGTCTAAACTTTTCTTTACATACCTGATTTACCACTCTCCCTCCGCCTTTAGCTTCCTGGTGAGAAATTTACTCTGGCAGAGGGTTCATTTTTCTGACTCCAGCAGCTCAATGCAGCACATCCCATCATCCAGCGCGGCCAACCAGTGTTTTTGACATTTTTCCTGAAAGAGGTAAGAAAAATAAGGAAAAGGTTGAGAGGAGGGAACGAAAAAGGTTAAAATCGGTGAAGCATTACGTGCGTACATAAAATACGGCGTACATATACATACTCTCTCATTATCCCGAGCATCGTCGGTTCACTCTGCTAAATTAAAATATAACTTGCTCTCACACAAACTTATTTATATCTCTCATCCTGTATTCCACAACCCAGCAGCCAGACATCATTAAAAGTGAACAAAAATAATATGTATCTATTTTTATCCATAAAGAAAATGGAAGTCGACATTTTAAAAAGCTCACGAGCACCATCATCAGCGAAGCGAGCTTGTAAGCATATTACTATTATCCTATAAGACATTAACGGTCATAACATCTTATTTCTCCCGTTGCTTTTTAATACCCAAGAGATCATAAATAAGTAATGAAAGCGCCCGAAAAAAAAGCACTGAAAGAACAAACTTTGATGTAATAATAGACAAAGGTACATTCTTCCCAGCATTCACTACGCTATTATTTAACCATCATGTTTTCTCTGTATATGAAAAAGGCTCACCGTGAAGAATTACAGAAGAATATGATTTCAACCACGATCCTTGGTCTAGATTAATATCGTAACGTAGCTGAATTTATTTTGAAGGAGTTTTTAAACAAGAGAAACCTGGAGATTTTTTTCGTAAGAGATATCCATAAATGACTGCCTGCTGAGTAAACGTATGGTGCCTTCTTTTCATGGTAGTAATTAGATACACGAAGCATTCAATGATTTAGTAAAAAATGGGTAAGGTAGGACTGGGATGATGAAGATGTTTTAAATATTACAACTTTTAAAATTTTGATTTGTTGTAAGCAAAAGAATTATTTGAGAAGCATTCCGTGATGAGAGTAGAATATAGTCAGAAACTTTGAAATAATAGTTTCTCTTTCTTTATCACCACTCAACACTCATACCACCACTCCGCGTTGAGTTTCAGGCAGGCATTTCTAATCAGGGAAAATGTTTCTGACAACATCATAAATCGTTGGAATATTCGACGCAGAGTATTTATGTGTTCGTCATAAAGAAAGAGAATCCGAGGTCACTGGACTGTGTACGAGTTTCAAATGTCAAAGAAAACATTATTTTTCCCACTGCCCTTTACTGGAAACCTTTTGAGCAAGCGCTCATTTGAAGAATCAGTGGGATCTTTTTGGATGCACGCAACCACTCTCAAAGTTTTTGGAATGAGTTGTTTGCGTCTATATGTGTGTAATACACATGTGTGACGCTTGTGTAACAATCACATTCACCACGGCTTGTGTGTATCAGACCATTGTCTGAATTCTACTTTTTGGGCTAAATGAAGGAGAAACAGGGATCACTCTGCGCTCCCACCACCCCAAGCGAACATTATGCAAGAGTGCTTAAGGATGAGAAAAACGACAGAAAAGGGTGAAAATGCTGAAGTGAGCATGAGAAATGGTGTTCTCACTCATGTCACTGTGGTTTTTCTGGTGTGGTCTTTTTTCTCTCAGCAAAATATTAAGCTCATTTGCTTCTTACTCTGAGGTAGTCAATAATATGGCCTAAAATCTATACATGCATTCTTGGCTCTTTAAAAATGCAGTCAAGTTGACACACTGAACAGGGTCCTCAAACTTTCATTCATAGTTTTAAAAACATCTTTGGTATTTCTTCTTGCAAGCATAAAAAGCGTATTTTTTACTTTAAAAAATTCAATACTCATTTCTTTCACACAACCCTTGCTCATCAGCCCAATAATTTTGCTTTAGACTTTCCGTCCTGAAAAGTGTATTTTTGACTTTAAAAAATTCAATACTCATTTCTTTCACACAACCCTTGCTCATCAGCCCAATAATTTTGCTTTAGACTTTCCGTCCGTGTGTTGACTCAGCGCTTCGTTTTCTAATGAATGAAAACTTTTCAAATTTGTGACATTTTTTTCAAAACTTGGAACGGAACACTTTGGTGTGTATATGTGAAACAATGCCTTCAGTTCTCATCTCAGCATTGCGCTACCCACTCCGACCGTTCATGATTCATCGTACCTCTTTCCCAACTTGAAAAAATGTCCCATCCCTTTTCTACGTAACAATGGTGCACACACAGCGACAACATCCAGAGTTCCTCGAAGATAATGCATGCCTCTTTCGCTATTAGCGAGAGGAAAGAAATGGGTGTGTGTGCAATACTAGTTTAAATATGCATTGGGAAAAGAAGGGTGAAAGGGAAAGGGGGATGATGGCGGTATTTATATGCATTCGTGCTAGTTAAATTGAAGTAGAAACCGAAATGGCATCAGTTGCCTTTTTGTGACGTTTTCCTTCCTCCTTCCCTCTCCCAAGCAACATTGTGTGTTGCCGGTAAAAACACTACAAAAGCCATTATACTTCGAAAGCCGCTGCTCCTCGTCTTGGGGAGAGAGAGATTAAATGAGAAGGAAAAGAAGTGAATTTCTTTTTTGTTTGGAAAATCTTATTTTCCTTCCAGCAGCAATGCAGAGAGAAGCGTGCGACGACTCTGGAGAGAGCATGAAAATCGAGTCAGCATATGGTTAATGTGTTTTGCATAAAGTAATCATATACACTATACACTACTAACTCCACACGTATATAGGATTTTCTCCCCTTTATTTGAACAAGTCAGGTTGGGAGTGAATTCGAGGATTTTCGTTCCAGTCACACAGGTTCAGCATTATTACACGTGTTCTCCGCACTGAAAGGAAAGTCGAAAAGTTTTCAGTCTTCCCCAAGAAAAACTCATTCACAATGATTTATTTTTTGTCTCCAACATCGAAATAAGTATTTAAGGATGAAGGCACGCCAACATCTGAATCTCTGGATTTCGGCGAAGGGGAAGAGAACAGTCCTCAAGGAGGGCACACAGCTATATTCTGTATGCATGATTTTCTAAAGTTTAAAACGCAAACTTTGTTTTGTGCGGAGAGCACCATCCGGTCCAATTTAATCTTTTTTTTTCGACGAGAGGAGAAAACTCTGTGAAAAGTTGAGCGGCTCCGCTTCTCTTTCCACATAACCCTTCTCCTTCACTCCTTCGCTGTTTTATTAAGCACATCACATGGACCACAAGTGAAAATGTTTGATTCTGTATGCAAAAGTGTGTGTGTATCTTGGAGGGAGATCTTGATTACATTTAGGAATTTAAATGCGTAAATTGCCTGCTTGCAAAGAATAAAATTACCATTCCCCAACTTTTCTTGTGTGTATCTCCACAAAACTCTATGCATGCTCTTTTGGTAGTCGAGTTGAGTTCCTCTATATAATATTCAAAACAGGACTAATGTTGAGTTGAAGTGCACAAAAAACTAATGTTACTTTGGTCTGAAGGTTTTCTTTGTGATGCATCACAGTGTGCATGTAGAATAGTAAATCCGTATGAATGTGTTATTGTAATGTACTAATAAAAGTAGTAGTGGCGGAGAAAAAAATTCCGAATTGAAGGGAATCATTTTCGGTTGGAGAATCGTGTCGTACACGCACACACACACACTTGCATTTAAATGACACTTTTATGGACGTGTAGTATGACGCGAAGTGGGATTGCTCCACTTTTAAATGGAATATTTGATGAAATGCGATTTTGAAGTATTGAGTTTTTCTTATTGCTTCTGGAGGGGATTATATAATTGTGGCATGTGCTATTGATGTGCCTCACACAATGATTGGTTTTGAGAAAGGAAGAAAAAAGGCTTGAAATTTTTGTTCAAATTTAACCGGATTTTTCTCATCAAAAAGGAAAAAAAAGTATTTTTAGCTGTAATTTAGAATCAGTAATGAGAAGCCTTTAAGTGACAGAATTTCTTTTCGATTCTAAAACTTTACCAATCGTGTGCGCTGCATTTTTATGCCTAATGCGGATATCGATTGAAGTTGCTACATTCATCTGTGTATTCCACAATTCTTATGCAATATGCGAAGTACTCTTTTACCACACGTTGAGACTACTTTCCACTTTCAAAATAGCAGAATAATGGGATGAGCAGATAAAAGCCTTTTAAGAGATTAGGTTTTAATCAAATTGACCAACTTTGATTGAATTCCTTATTTGATGTTAGACGAGGGAATTGTACACAGTTGTGAAAGCCCTTACTCTTCCGGAACGATTGGTTTACAAGGTTTACTCCACTCGTTTTACTTCAGCTTGTTCAATGTCTATAACTGGTTTGAGAATGAAAAATCTCATCAGCCAAATAAGAATCGGATCAAAATGAGAATCACCCATTCCGACGAAAGGCTTTGTAGTCAAGTCTGATTTGAGGAAATTTCCAGTGGCTAATGCCATCATCCGATTACAGCTCCATTTCATATTGATTCGCTGGCATTTAGACAATGTACTTCACGTCCTCCAGCGGCTCATGCTAAGTCGTCTACTGTTTCCATTGTTTTCTTATAAATAGAATAGGCATTTTTGCATTTAAATAAAATTTACAGACACTGGGCTGGGATATTTGAGACAAGAGAAAGGAATGAAGCATTTTAATGCTCGTGTTTGTAAGCCAGGATACAATTTACAAAGTGCGCATTCCTGGTGACTGACCAATACAAAATGGTTTGATTTTAAGAGCACCAAAAGAGAGACGCAAACATCAGATTTTATTTTATTTTTATCAAATCCAATTCCCAACGACTAATCTTTCCCTGAATGACCGTCGAAAGGCGTTAATAGCCTGTGAACAAGATGAGGAGGTGCACATTATTCTCACGAATCCTGGTTGATATTTGCGTAGTGCTCCCAAAGCAGAATAAAAGTATGCAAGGGTACATCTATAGACGAGAGCTCAATGAGTGAAGAGAGTGACCAAATTCACAAATATTATTATTGAAGGAAATGAATGCATTTCAGAGGGTGACCGTTTCAAGCAGCCCATCATTGTCATTAGAAAACTCATTGAGTGGCTTGTAATGAGGCTATTAACGCGGTTAATTCTTATCGCTAATGGTCATCTCTCCGTGATCGTTTACTTTACGAGCATTACATAAGTATTTCCCAAAACCGCCGCCGAATGGGATGACCCTTTCCCAAATCCATAAAGGACTGCTCGCAGTCGTGTGGCAGAAAAATTCTCAGCTCCAACGTATTGAAAGCATGAGACAATGTCACTTCAATTTTAAGGCAAGTCTAAAATTTAACTCTTTATTTGCCCAATTATGACAAATCTGTGTTCATACCACAATATTGCCAAGAAGAAATTAAAATACAGCTCCAGTGTCAGTCCACGGTTCAAGATACTATTCAAACACGGTATTTGACCAACTCAGGATCAGAGTTCATAAAAAATCGATGAGCAGAAAGTAGCGAGAAGAAGGAGTACGTAATGCAAGAGTTAAACCATAGTAGGCAGCACCATGAGCAAACAATCAACCCGTCGCCGCTTTCCTCCGTCTCAAAAGACGATGAAACGACTCCACTCATTTCTAGTTTAGAACGACCACACACAGAGTGCATTTTTATGACTGTGCTTGCCTTTTCGACGGAGCGAAAGGTGCAAGGTAGCAATAGCAATCTATTTTGACTATGACCTTCAACTTCTTAAATTCGGAGAGTGCCAGCTTGTCGACGATCCGCAATGATTATTATGCTCAACAATTTCTCTTTTTTAAATTACACAATAGACAATTATAGAATAAAGATAATTCAACTTTTATGTACCAACAAAACCGATGAAGATCTGAGCAGAATGAAAATGTATTGCGAAATGATGTTCTCGCTAAATTGTCCAGGAACAACAAAAAACCATAAGCGAAATGTATGCAAAGCTCCAATTTAATTACACTTTAATATCCCATTTCGAGTAAAAATCTAGTTTTTGTGTTGTTTGTTCTAGGCAATTTTACAGAGCATGTTTTTTTTACAAAATGCGGACTCATTGAGCCCCAAATCAATTCTAAAGAATTCAGTAACTCGAGAACGCTCTGCGCGTGTATATACATACATTACTTATTGATATAAATATATTACAACTTAAGAAATAAACATATAAAATATATGAAAATAACTGATTACACGGAACTGTGCTAACGTATATAATAACCGACTGTGTGCGCCTAAGCCTGCCTTCCTCCACAATACACGGAGACACACAGTGTTTTACCAAAGCGAGGGGATCGAGGAGAGGGGTTGGGAGCAAGAAGGGATAAGATGGTATTCTTGACGGTGAACATGTCTATTTGTATAACCCCTGCCTACGTAAGCAAAGGATTTGTGTGTGCTCGTCGATGCTCGCTGAGTTGAAAGTGTAAAGTAAAATGTAATGTTACATCACATAGAAAGAGGCTCGATAACAAGTGTATTGCGTACATGAAACATTCAAACACTTACACAGAGAGAGGGAATCTACCGTTGGATATATTCATATCCATGTTTTACGAAAAGGAGTTTTGTGAGAGTGGGAAGGAATCAACGAGTGATCAAGAGAGAGCATGGGCATACGAGAGAGATTTGGTGAGTGTGCACCCAAAGAGAGGAGAGACGAGCGGAAAGCATCCTCGTAGTGGTGAAGTGATGTTGGAAAAAGGACTGGAAACGCTTGCGTGGCGGCCATTAAAGCAACCCTACCCAGAGCAGAGACGAATAAGAGGTTTTGGCGAGAGTGAAGCGCGAGTCAGAAAATGTTGTTAGCCAAAGAGACCGTGAGTATGTGAAAAAAGCTAGACTTGCTTCAACTTGCATAGAAACAAGTTCTTATGGATGTACTTGTACGTGTACAAGTTTATATGTATTTGTGAGAAAGCTGGCTTTCAGCGACGACATTCTTGTAACATGTAAGAATACCTATACGTCCAGTCCAGGTTGACGGAGGAAAATAATTGGTCTGTGTTTCCCGTTGAGTATATGCAAAGTGTACGCTTCGAAATTGTAAAATTTGCATGGTATATTGTTTTAGAAATAACAAAAACCGGGACTGAACACTGAAGCGTTTAAATTCGGGTTATGTACAAAAATTTTAATTGTATGATAGTAATTGATTCAAATACATACATACGTCTGCAAAACCGAACCACTTACGACAAAAAATGAGCTATACGTACCATATTAATCAGTCCATGTTTGAATAAAACTTTTTTTTAAATCCAAATTAAAAGTACGTAGAAACGCTTAGTAGTAGTTTTTCTTTCTAATAAAACTTGTTAAATAAATTAAGCCTGAGATGTTGTTTTAAAATGTACTTCAAGCAATTCACCAACTTTTTAA
>JAHZMW010000904.1:0-18507 GCA_027743745.1 Alloscopus bannaensis | reverse complement strand
TCACCACCGTCGAATGTCTAAAAATTAGAACAATATTTAAATGCTCTGAAAATGTACTTACTATAGAGCCATGGAGGGTACAAATACTGTCCTTTCAACTTCCAGAAAATGATATAAAATACAACGAAGGCAGGGAGGAGTACATCACTGCATGATACGCTTAACCTCATCAGGAATTTCAGCAGAGGACTTTCGTATCCGCGGCTAGTGTCCAGTTTTACTGCTGCAGGAATGATCTTTTTCATGACTCTGCCTACACCATAGCTATGGTACGCTGAGAATGGAGGGTAGTCCAGACCCCAATAGTCGAGATTATTCATCGACGAGTTGAAGTACCACAAGCTTCATGTATTTACAATAGAGTAAAAACGATAAATCATGCATGAACGAATCCGCTTTAATAGACATGATTTAGAATGAACTCAACGTACTGTAGCGGAAGGTTCACGGTTACTTCCATCCAATGCCGTTGAGCCTCAAAGTCTCCAAACATGGGAGGTTTCCCCTCCCCCGAATACGGAAATAGTGAGACACTCCATCGGAGGAGCAATCCGAGGGCGACACATGAGACAACTGTTGAACTTGAAATGCTCATCCTAATTTGATTCAAAATTATTTGATCTATAGTAGGTTTTGCTCTTATTGAGTCCGAGTGAGTATAATTTGAAATTCGAATTTTGAATCAATTGAAACTCCGTGCCATTGCAAAACTTATTGGTTTAATATACCTTTATATTTCAGACAGGAGCGGAAATAAAAATAACGCCCAAAAAATTAAGTTGTGAGTATGAGATGAGCGCGGTTCTAGAAAACCTTTCAGGGATGTATACTGTATGTTCAGTGAAGATATTTTTGTAGGATTGTGCAAGTATTGGGTGGTCACTCGTACGCTTGGTGGATAATAAGCGTCCTATTAGAACACACACTCTTGGCGAAGCCAATGCTACTGGAAATGGTTTTAGATATGCGTGTGAAAGTCTAATCCAGAAAAATTGCATAAACTACAACAAGCGGAAACGATCAATACACTTACACCTTGATCGATTTTAGTAAATAATTAAGTAAGCCCGAGTTTGCTTCTTGTCGCGAACTTGTTTGACACCTTAGGTGTGCTCAAGAAAAAGTGTCTTTAAAATAAACTTACACCGTAGTACAGAAGTACAACTGGTATAAAGTTTAGAAACATGAATAAGCTTTTGATAATAATACGTTTACAAAAGCAAACAATCAAGTAGTTGAGTACACGTTTCTCGCTTAATTAACTGGACGATAAATGAGGGTGAGCCTGAACCGGTATGTCTGGAAAAACGTCAGTTTACATGTACTTAAATGGTAAATGATGCATTTAAGGTTTCAGACGCTATCCGTAATGGCCAGTTCTCAATATGAAACCCGTCCTAACTCGGAAATTCGCAGTTTACGGAGAAATAACTATGGCTAATTTTGCAAATTCATTTACAGAAATATTATATGTATGTGAGTCTGAGGAATACTTTAGTCTTTAAACCTAGTTTGTATCAAAACACCATCTCTATAAAATCAATGCGCTTCGTCGTTGTAATGTTCTACCGTTAATATTAGCTATTCAAATAAATGCCTGCTAATTCAGTTACTCACTACGTTCCTAATACTGTTTGATCATTAAATTCGAGCAGTCCGGAACTGGATTTAAAACCAATTCTTTTCTTAATATCACTACAATCCATATTGTGAAAATACGAGAGAATTTCTGTGCTTAGCAAAAATAGGCAACTTACCTTTCTGGAAGCAAAATAGTGGATCTTCAGTGAAAATAAGAACTGTCAAAGTATTGACGTGAAATCCCTGTGTTTGTACATAAAAAGCACCCGGTGGAGGAACACATGTTTACATATTTTGGCCTTCAAATGCTGTTGATATCTCCGTGTACCAGCAATCTGCTGGTATTTCGCTTGGCTTCTTTTCTTATGGATCGTCGCATCGTCAGAATGGCAAGCAACGCAAGCACATGCACACATACAGATTTCACGCTCCTGCGAACTACTCATCACACGTTGACATGATTATAGACTTGACTCGTCACTTAATTCGATGGATATACGTACTGAAGAGTTCAGTTTCTAGCATGACCCTGTGTGAAAACTAAAAGTGTCCATCCATCAGTTACCTTATTGCAAAGGTATGACTTATCATAAAAAATTTGATGGATCCGTGAATCACACATCTGAATTACTTTTTGCGATGCGATTTGGGGATGCTAAAATGGCGAAAAATTGAGTCTCTCGCATTTTACGTTTAATAATAAATTTTAAACCTATCCATTCTTGACGACGACTCTGCAAGTAACCTCTGCGTTGCAAACAAAAGAGTGTTGATCTTGACTAAAGTGCAAAGAAAAGGGGGCTGTAACGCAAATCTTACGAACCGAAACAAAGTATCGCTTACTTCTTCTCTATCATAAACTACTTAAACGCTTTTAATAATATAGTAAGAAAAGGGATTTACCGCATGGACACTCCAAGTAGATGAAGACTAGCTTGAAATCTTCATGCTTTTAGGACCATTTCTTTAAAATAAAAGATTCTAGCCAGGTTGTATTTACATACATACATAGTGCATTACAGATTTACAGACCAGCACAAAAACACGATTTTCAGGTAATATCGCAGAGAAGCCAACAAACATCACGAACTAATCTTCATATCGTGATTCGAGTTTGTATGATTGTAATTTTCAGAGAATATAAAAAAGAAACTACGAGTTTTACGAAAATCATAAAACTAGTAAAATGCACTCCTTCAATCTGGACACGACATTCTTCTTTTTTTTAAGTGAGACGGCTGTGGTTATGTACTCACTTTTAAGACAGTTTTGCATGAGACAGTTTTGCAAAACGCGACCTTGTTGTTTGCTTTTATTGTGTTTCACTGCGGTCCAGCCAGACAGCACATTATCTGCTGTCTCTTACTTGTTCTATGTATGTACTTCGCTAAAAGTTGTATGAAAATTGTATACCTCACAGTTTGAAAGTCAAGCTTTTCAAAAGTAAAATGGTTTTCAGCAGTGCTCATGTCATCGCACAGTTAACCGCGCTTGCTGTACTGTGCTCCTTGACAAAGGGAGATGTATTGAGACCAATTATACGACCAGGTAATTATAAAAATCAATTTCATTGCATTGCGGTTAAAGTGCTCGTTCCCAACCAGTATGGTTCTTTTTGGAGAATGAGCCTCGCTTAATGAATCACTTGCAGCATGCAAGGTCTCATTCGAGGATACCGAAGGAGTGTGTATTAACCTTCAGAGAGAAATAAAGATGTGCCCTCCCCTTCGCAAAATTTTACTGGAGAAAAATTTCACCGAAATAGATGCAGCTCTCTGCGACGAGCCCAACCTCGAAAATCTGAATAAAACAATGGTAAAATTAATAGAAAGATTGGTCACACATGCTGAATATCTTTCCTGTTTTTATCAAATTTTCGTTATTTATAGGCGTGTGGTAAATTAATTCATGTTTAATTTTTCGAAATATTCGAAGGTTTGTTGTCCGATACATGAGTTCGAAGAGCCTTATACGCATCCTTCAGACTTCACCGGTTTTCATGAGCACCGCAACTTCGAATTAGTTCCGCATCTGACCAATTCTGATTGCGGAAAATCATTAGGTTCTAACTCTGATCGGATATTCGGTGGCACTAATGTACTGCCAGGAAGCAGCCCATGGATGGCAAGATTAGGCGTCGTGATGTCAGGTACCTACACTACTACTGAATAAATGATGATGTATAACAAAAACTGAAGGTGAAAGCGTTGGGGTTGCCATTCTGTAGGTATTACAAAACTAATGGCTTGATTGTAAACTTGCAGAAGACGAGGAGATTCACTTTGCTTGCTCCGGTTCAATAATTAGTTCCAGGTAAATACTTAAACTTATACTGTTACCGGTGTTTAAAAGTATTAAACATAAAAAGATGTACCTAACTGAAAAACCCCTTGCATACTCCTAGATATATTTTGACTGCTGCTCATTGCTTCAAGCACGGAAAATTGTACGTCTACATTAATTGGTGACCGTATTGACGTAAGACGGTTGAGTGGAGTTGCATTTAATTTGCTGTTTAATATGTATATTTTATAAAGGCGTCTTGTGAGATTAGCTGAAACGGACGAAAATGTCAACGTGGAGTGCTTGGAAATGCATTCCACAATTTGCCAAGAGGCAGAAGATTACGAGATTGACGAAACCATCATTCATCCAAATTACACAGGAAAAATTGGTTCAGGCAATGACATAGCCTTGATTCGTCTTAAAGAGCCGATAAGGAATCTCAGTTCTCGTAAGCAAATTTTATTCTGATTATTTATTTATTCACAATGCATAATATGCTGAACAAGGGACAGACGTGGACACGGTCGCACCCGCACCTCACAATTGTATATGGTGATGATAAACTTATGGGTGCAAATTGGGTTTTACCAATGTTCACTTTTACTGCGTCAATCCGTACCTACCACCGTCACATTCGCATCTTTGTAGTAATCCAGTTTAGATAACTGCTCACTCTGCTATAAACTCCAGGATAACTATTTAAAACATTTCTTACACTTATTTTCCAATGGTATTGTGTATTATAATGTAATGTTGTTTGATATTTGTGTACTTGCCCTGGCTCAGAACATCTAATTCCCCAAGAAACTACTCCTACACATGTCCAACGACCACGTAGTTGTGCTTGTAGCGGTCCCCCTATGACACAATTTAAAATGCGTAAACCTTTCAGACTCTCTACAACTTACGATTCAAATTATATTTATCTGCATGCAGTGCAGTCATGATATGGGTAAATGTGTCCATAGTCCGTATATCACAATTCTGACTCCTTCTTGCATTCCGCTTCTTCATTTAGCGGCTGATAAGAGTGCAAAGGCTACAAACTTTATTGTGTTGATACCTGAATCTCCTTGACATGAGTCGCGGGACCCTGTTCGCACCCCTGCACAAAGATTGGTGTCCTGCACACGAATTAGACTTTTTTTGCCACGACTGTAATTGAATGCGTATTTATGTAGGCTGAGAAAGTTGTATTACTGTAGATACCTCAATTGGCTGAGTGTAGGCAGCTTTGCAATCTTCTTGACTCCAAATTGGCACAGTGATTTCCATTAGTTGATCTGACGCAGGTCCCTGAGTTTCAGTTAAATAATACGACAATGACAGGACAACATTCATTTAGCCCTACATATAAATAGATATCGTATATTTCAGAAACACACAAATAGTCCAACTTACTCCATAATAAATAGTGCCAAACCCTGTCACAATTCCATGCACTCCTTCCAGGGAGAGGTCAGCATCTTCTGAGCTTGGTAAGCATATATTAATAATTCTAGGTTCATAAAATGCAGACGACCTCAATTTTATGACGGCAATGTCGTTCTTGTACGAGTATCTGAGAACAGAAATGTGGCGAATTATACATTTGTTGTGTAAGTAAATACTTGTACATAAATAGCAACAATTAAGTAGGGGCATTTTGAAAAAAATACGGTAGCAATTATAATATGCTTATGCTACCTACCTCCTTGATATTAAAGCAAAGAATGGTGGATAATACCTGTTATAGTTTTCATGAATAAAAATTTCAGCTACGTCGATATCATTAGGGCCAGATGTACCGTTGTGTCTTGAAAAGTCATACTCGCCAACACGGACACTCAGAGTACTTGGTAAAAGACTAAAAAACCCAAAGTGTGGAAGAAATCGAGTGCCATAAGCATTAATTTAATATTCATGCAGTACTGAAGTGCGTTAATAATCGTACTTATCAACACAATGTGCTGCGGTTAACACCGAGAACTCAGAGATGAGAACTCCCCCACAATACTGACCAGCACGATGGTCGCTGTAAATATAGACAAAGTTGAATAGAAACAAAAGTTATTGTTTAGAAATTACTGCAACTCTCTGAATCAGTACTAAATAAGTACTAAATACGCAAACCTTTCAGTAATTACTTACGTAGCTTCGTTTTTCTTAAGGAGTGCAACCATCCAGGGCCAGGCTGTAGAATTTGAAAGGACACTTGTCTTAGAAGAATTTAATCACAGCTTCAGTTAAGACTTGTCATAGTTGCATGTACCTCGTGGATCTGATATCCTCCCTCCAGCTATCCTAGACTCCCGTCCATCTCGTTCGCTTATTCCACATCCAGAAGTTCGACGTGGGCTTCCACCAAGTTCACGGGGCGGTGGTACGCCACCGCCCCGTGACCGCGGCGTTGTTCTTCGAGGAGGTGCAGTTGGAAAACCAGGAAACGTGTTCCCAGGTTGTCGACTTCTCCCCTCTTCGACTGAATCTGGACAGCACACTCCGACGTAGTTTTGATTTGGAATGTCACACCAGTATTCCAAAAATCGTAAAAAGTTTGATTTGAACTCGTCCAGAACGCAGTATTCAAGATGACGGCAGTGACCAGTCTGATTGGCCGGGGTTGTGCATGTGTAAAAATTTTTGTTTGACAACTCAATTCCTATCGAAATGAAACGTTTGCCGTCAGGGGCAGTTTTATCCGGAACAAAGATTCCAGTTCCATTATGAATTCGGGAACCTCTCCAGTTTAAGCCCAATTCTTTCACAAAATCTTCCCCATGACAGAACTGATTTCCTGGACCACATGGTCCTTGCTCTTCTTTCCTATCCCTGTTTTGTCCTCTGCCCCTACCACGCCCACGACCAATACTTCGTCCCCGGGGCGTTTCATCCTCGACGTCTTCGTGAGAATGGTTTCTGTCGTTGCCCTTCCCTCTGCCATTTCCTCTCCCGTTACCTCTGCCGTGCCCGTTTCCATTTCTCAAGCTAAAATTAAAATTAATGGGTCCTGCCTGGAATCCCAAGTCTGGGAATGGTAATCTGCTGCTTTTAGTTCTGTATGGCTCTTCTTCATAATAATCATCAATCTCCGGGGTATTTCCTATCAAAATTCAAGCCGAACTCTGAAGTTAAAAATTTTAACAATAGGACATCACAAGTTTTAAGCAATTGTGAATTACCATGTTGCGATCCAAAAGTTGTAAAAAATTCTTGAGCTGTTAAACAAACAGGACAACCCAGTGTAAAGATTTCCGTACGTTGTTTTTGAAACAATGGTTTATGGAGTACCTGAGATCAGCATTTGTTGAACACAGTTTATAATTAAAATTTGCAAGATTATTTTATGTTTCCATTGCATTTTAAGATACGCTTATGGATTCAGGTTTAGATCAGTACAATTGCTTGACATTGTGAAAACTCTGACGGCGACACTCTCATCAGCGTGTAGTAGCGTCACGGACACACCGACGAACTTTAAAGCGAACTTCTTGAAAATTGTAATCGCGTTACAATTCGATTGATTCTTGGGAATCTCATATCTCCCTGTGTGTGTCTGGGTTCCTTCCAAACCTTTTGCGAAAATGCAGTGTTGCGGAACCTGCCCACAAATGCGCATGCTTAAAACTACATGCTGCATGAATTTTTACTCGTAAACTCTCGTACCTCCTGGAAGCAAGAACCTGATTGTGATTCATGATTGACTCATTCTTCCCTGTACACTGTATGTAACTTTAATTCAGGCTTCCAACAGAAGTTTATGTATGTTTATGATGAAAATGTTATACATACATACATACATACACGTAGACATGGTATAAACTCGGTAGCGTCTATATGGCTAAGACGCAAAGAGTTTAGCATCGTGTAATGAAATCACATTTACGAAAGGCGATGAACTGTATAATATACATAAACAACAATTTTGTAGTAAATCTGCACGATGGAATATAGTGATCACTAGGATCGATTGTTGGAATCTTTTATAACGTAGCTGTACAGTCGGCGAAGGTAGCTACAAATAATATGAGATGGTGTTATGCATTTGTTACCTAAATACACAGCATTGAGTCAAGATTCAAGATTTTTATTATAGTATCTTTCCCATTTCAATACACAGTGTGATTGTTCAAATTCAAGTTCAAGAGTCACTGTTTTTAATGCGTAGATATGACTTGAATCTACGTTTCCGTGCAAATTTCCAGTGCTTAACTACCGTGTGAACAATGCCGTACAAAAACAATTGCATGAGATTCGCAATACATATCAGTTCATGAACATAAAGCTTCACCGAAGATAATTATTACATTTAACATATTATACTAATTCATATGTACATGATATGCTCGTACCTAGTATGCTTGTATTCCACCTATCATCCCTTTAACAAATTTAGACGATAAGTCAATGCATGGTTTAATTTAAACGTGAAGGTGATTTGCTGACTTTAAAGCTTAAAGGGAGTGGGTGGACTAATAGAGGGCCAGTATTAGACGCGCTGCACACATTCAATGAAGTGGTGCTGCTTGAGGGACAAACCGACGATGATGAAATTCAGTGATACGGAACACTGACTTTCAACAGTTTCAACCTGATACACCTATAGGTAATTACAGTATTGGGCTTCAGAAGCAAAATCATCAGTGGAAGACACAAATACGTACCATGAGAGTAAATGATATCCGCAGCATGACTGGAGGTTACATATTCCTGAGCAAGCTTCTATATGCGTGAAGGACTTGACCGTAATACTGAATTCCCCAAACTGACGGCATGAAACTTATTTTCTAAGCATATCAGACGAAGAGTCTTGAATGTAAAGCGTTTTGAAACGATGGATGAATCTGTATGTAAACTATAAATACAAAGAGATTCCAAAGATGGTACACTGCAGCACATATCCTTGTACATACACATTGCTGCTTGCAGTTATGGAGGTTTAAAGATAGGAGGATATATAATATTATAAGTGATTACTATAGAACAATTTTAAGATGCAGTACACCGCACTGTGAATCCAGTTCTTCAATTGAATGATTTCAGCATTTACTCGACCAGTATGTCTTCCCTTCATTGAGGAGTTCCATCTCCCAGACCTGGAAAATGATGCCATTTCAGCAACGGGATCCAAGAGCCAGTTAATTGTCCAGGGTTGGGGAAAAGAAAGCAATGATGGTAACTAAACATGATACATACATGTAAAGGTTTTTCGTATGATACGCAATATAAAATATATCCGTCTATGACGAGTTTTACTGTTTCAATTCTCAGAAAATATTGGAACGACAACACTAAAAGAGGTGTACGTGCCTCTGCGATCAAATGTGTATTGCCGGCATATTTTCCTCAAGAATAACCTGACCATTACTGATGAACAAGTTTGCATTTTAGTTACAATAGTTTTTTCTGTATACATGTATGTATAACGTGCGTAACGTACACTACAGTTTATCTCTCACTTCTCTCTCCGTGTGCAGATATGCGCAGGCGGTACCAAAAATAAAGGTTCCTGTGCTGGGGATAGCGGATCGCCGTTAACTCTGGAGAGTTTTCCAAAAGATATTCAGCAATCTGGAAGAAGAACATTCCAGCTTGGAATTGTTTCTTACGGACGTCAGTTATGTGGTCTTGAAAATTCTCCAGTGGTGTACACAAGAGTGAGGTCTTATTTGAAGTGGATCCTGGATAGCATCCATGTGTGAAAAATGGTGGATCAATCAGACTTTATCCTTCAATAAATTCACACGTGCAATGGTGAAATGAAATATATTGAGACGAAAATTGGCCTACGATTAACCTTTGAACAATTACCTTCCGTGTCTTAATGTATTAATTATTATTATAACGTATGCATTTACATCAAGTCACATTAATACAGAATCTTAATTGTCTTTGAAAATTGCACTCAATATTTGGGACGCAATTGCTGTTTGCTACTTTTGACATTGTCTTATAACTTTTAATGTGCCTTTATGATATTGCCATTAAGTGATTTTGAACACATGAAGAAGCATACAATTTGAAAGACGTAAAAATGGAAACGGCGGTGGTGCACAAAAACCTGCTAGCCCAAAAGTCGTAATAAAAGACCGAAGTAATTTCCAAGCGTCTGCTAGCAAATGTCACAGTTCTGTTGTTGGCGCCTACTAGCAAATGTCACAGTTCTGGTGTTGGCGTCTGCTAGCAAATGTCACAGTTCTGTTGTTGGCGTCTGCCTGATGAACTCTGATTTCTGTTGGAAAGATCCATTTCGCTTTCAGCCAAAGCTTTAGCCAGAAAAAAATCTTCCTGTTCTTGCGATAAGGCATCGGTTGGAGATGTATTTGAAGGGGTTGGGCCACTTTCTTGTGGTGACATTGATGCTTCTATGGCCATTCTTAAGGCATCTTCCTCTGACTAAAATATAAAAAACAACGTGCACATTGTAACTTTACTGTTTGTAGACAAACCCTGGCGAAGTATTATGTTTCATCTTGTCATGAAGCTTACTATATTTCCCTGAAGTGTTGATACATTTCTACTGCTTGACGTATTATTTCCTGATTGCGAAGTTAAACCAGACAGAAAGGTCCTAGAACTGTCAGTGCGTATACTTGGAGCGGTAGCTGTCCTTGACGTCGTAGGAGCACGACCTGAACTTGTTTGACTAATTCTTGCGAGCGCGGCAAGGCCTGATTTGGTAACTGGCTTCCCAGTAGCATTCGTACAGGAATGGTCCTCCGGATGGCGATGTTTCAAACAATAATTTACGCTACATCTATCACAACGGACAGGCACTAGTTCCTTCTGTTTACAGCCCTTTACAGAGCAGCGATTGTTGTAAACCTTCTATTTCTCACACAAAGAAGAAAAATATTCAACTTACAATTAGTCTCGTAGGTCCAAGTAATCGAATAGTAAAGATGTATGCAAAATATATAGATAATTTGATTAAATTCTAATATTCTAACCTGACTACGTCGAGAAACGGCTGTGTCCGACACACAATCTGATTCAATGTGACGGCTTACTCGTATATCTGGTAACTCGCTTGCTTTACCGGGAATAAGAGCGTTGCATAAAGGACAGACGGGCACTTGAACATTCCTTTTATACGCCTCTGGGCAATTATGACCGTCGTAGGAATAGTGCTCACCACTGCAACAAAAAAACAATAATTGAACACGCTCCCTCTCGACTTTAATCGCAGAAAGATAATTATGAATGAAAATTGTTCTTGAACCTCACCAAAAGACTTTACTGCATCCATTACATTTTACAGGTAAAAAGTCTGAAATCATGAAATCAAAAACTGCATTAGTCCCCTATGGTTCTATTAATTAAAGTTACAATAATACTGAAGTGAGTTTATACTTGAATGGGGAGAGCTTGAATGAAAATTGAGGCTTACCCAGTCGCCGACACAACGCCTCGCTGCAATGCTGACCCAAGTTGGGCAATTCCATCTTTATAAATTATTTCCAACGCGCAATGGTAAATGCACTCTCGTGTTCACTCTCTTTATAATTCGATGTTTGTTACTTCCTCTTTACTTTTTTTGAGCAAAAAACTTTACACTTTACGGATCGGTTTTCATATTTCCTTTGCTCGTCTTGGCACAATAATTCTACGCTATATTGGGTTTTAACCAAAATCAACAGCGATAAATACGTCTGTTGGGTGAAATACGTCACTTAATTTTCAGATCAATCACAGGTATTTTGTATATGAATACATACATATATAACAGAATTCTTCTCGACAGTTTGTTTGTCAAATCACAACTGAGGACCTACACGAAGACGGGAATTCTCTTTATATTAAAGTTCCCAAAACCAAGTACATACATACGTACTTAAATGACAGTGCAAAATTGACTCACAATCAGTGAGTAAACCTCTGTTACGTTTGCTGACTAGTCTAAAATTGTATTCTTCAGATGGAGAATAAATGATACATAGACTGGCCGAACGAGAAACCTCATGTTATAATATACATACTTTTATCTGCCACGATTTTGTATGTGTGCACGTAAAGCAGAACTTACAGTAAACGTACAACAGACTTGGCTAACAAGTAACGTGTTACGTACTCTTCTTGATTCTTGATTCGGATTTCATTTCTGCTCTATCATCTATTCTAGTGTATTCGAGTATTTTGTGGCTCATATTATACGTCTTCTTCTCGTATTGGTCCCACTAAAAGTTGCATCGCAGAACGTAGTTTATGCTTGCCGTAAATGTATGTTCATGGTATTCCATGGGCTGAATGAAATCTGCAATTGCGAAGTATGAACAGCTCTATAGTCTTCCTTTTCGTCTGATGAAATGAATGAAGGTAAGCCAGATGCACTCACGATGACTGCGTACTTTTGAGAATACACGCGAACAATCTCGAGCGAAGCTCCTATTGCATCAATATACTAGCACAATTTGTGACTCACAAAGTATGATGATGATCTTATATGATGGATAAATTCACTTTTTGTATTTGAAGACGAGGGATTAACTTGAGATTTCGTTATGAATTTACCAGGAGAAAAATGCATGCACAACGTTGTGTGAGTGTTTGCTGCGTCTTGCAAATATGATTTAGACTGAAACCTGCTATATTTACTCGCGTACTAAAAAATCTCACGGAAGATTCTTCCCAAAGAATACGAGTTCTATTACTTCTCAAAACAACTACTAGTTACAACAAAGACTAATTAAAAGATAAGCAGCTACATCACACTTACCTAGTGCCTAGGCGTCGAACGACCACTATATTTTCTAAGCTAATGTTGCTTTGGCTGTGAAAGCTTTCTGAAAAAATCTGCATGACTCTACACTCTATGCAATTGCTACCGTTATCACTGTTATTATTAACCAAACTATTCGGATTCTATACACACAAAATTACATATCAAAGAATAAAAAGATAGCCAAAGACGCTTAAACCAAATCACTGACCGAATATCGTCTGACTACTGCAGTAGCAAGTAGCATACACATTATATACTCGTCAGAATACTACTAGCAACTTTGCTTGATTTCTGGCAGTGAATAGGGAGTAGAAAATAATACACTGGTCACTGGTGTGTTGTGTAAGGACCCCGGTTTCCAGTGTATTTTCATTAAAGTTTTTTGTGCTTGACACATGCATATTATTTATTTTTAACTAAAATCATTAACAACGACTCAGGAATGCTTTGAGAGATTTATTTTTTATTCTATCCAGATTCAAGCAACCCACTTTGGAAATCGTGATTTAGAAATTAAAAATGCAGTACAAACATTGACTACTTATATATGTATACATACCTTTGATTTGACATCGCATTTTTTACAGAAACAGAAACAACTTAATCGTCCACAAACGCGTGAAAGGCACACGATTTTCATAAAACTTGTTTCATAAACTGACGTTCGATATCTCCACTTCACTTAAATGTGTAGGAAAAGGGCACAATATTTAATTATCTAACCTTAATTTTAAATCTGCATGCTTTAGATATGGTGAATGATAAAAATCAGTGCCAACAGTTTATATTTAAAGTATGTATACAAATCAACGCAAGTTTCTGTACACTCAAAGTTTCTGTATTAATACTTGAAATTCAAAAAGGAAACAACATTTTCAAACCATGTTCATTGGTTTTAAACACGACAAGAGAATCTGAAATAAAAAACTTTTTCATCTGAACTGAAGCTAGTGATTCATACGATATATTAACAAGAAGAGAAACAAGTGCGCATGATGTAGAGCATGTATAAAGACGCGAAAAATGTGATTAACAAAATGTGTTACATATTTTCAAGATTAGTTCAGTGTCGAGATTCGCGAGAACGAGAACGAGAGCGGCTGCTTTTTGGGCTTCGTTTCCCCCCACCATAATCTGGAGATGCTCGGGATCTCCGTGGGGAGTAACTTCGGCTTCGACTTCGTGACCGTGAACGGCTCTCTTCGTTTCGCTTTTTAAATCGCATAAACAGGCCTCTTTAGCGAAGATACTTAAAATGGCTCTTCTTAGTTTACGAAAGGTACGGCTGACTACCGTACCTGAAAGCGGGCTTCATAAAGATTGCACGGCAATGACTGCCATTCTGCAATATTCTGAACGCCCAGCTCAATTAGATACAGTAATTTTTAACAACGGGCATTCACATGAACAGTGATAAGTGACACGAAATTTAATGTTACTAATTTTAAGCTTATTATATAAGGCAGCCAATTTTTCCATGCTAGTATACAAAAAGGAAATACTGCATGTTACGTTGTAGTTTTGTTATATATATAGTCTAAGGAAATCTCAATTCTCAAGTCAGCCCAATTATTTTTTGTAAAAGCTTTGCATTCTAGTCAGGTCAACTCAAGCTTCTCCAGCACTGATATTCAGATTATTTCTTGAAAATCACGACAATTTTAATACTTGCTGTAACGTTGCATTTTTTAAGCAAAAGATTAGAGAGTCGTAAATGCTCAGAATTCTTGAAAATAATGCATGCGTTCGAACCTCTTCAATCAACTTGGTGTGACAAGCTCTATGATTCTGCTAACCTGACACACGAAAAAAGCCCTATCATTCGGGATAATAAAGCATTCAAAAATTGACACAAAATCAAGTGTATAACGATATTAGTTTTGAAAAACATTCAGCATTATCCAATCTTACGTTGTATGTTGTACGTCCAATAAACTGAAAAATAGCTCAGGCAATTCAAACCCAAAGATAAAAAAAAGAAATAGAATGAACTGGACTGTTTGTCCAACGAGTATATAACAAGTTTAGTATAATTCTTACTTTGCTATAGAGTGTGATAGTAGAAACCACAAAAAAGGAACATTGCAATTCAGTTCAAATTAAAACTCTGAAAGCTACTAACCCCGATACAAAATGCGTTAGTTTCAGAATATTTTTAAAGCATATACCACGCCCACCAAAAATACTATTGCCAACCTCATCAAAAATTAGAAATGACTAGAGGATAGCCAACCGGCAGTCTATTTAGTACGATAACTGAAGCCATCTGTCGCCGGTAACTCGTGTTACACAAAAAAAAACTAGAGTAAAAAGCAATTTAAATGGCAAGCTTAGATGTTGGCTACGAAAGCGGGGCAATATTTCATGTATAGTAAAAAATTGATATTACTACCAAAACGACGTTACTACAAATCCTGTTTCTTAAAAGTAATCAGAAATTACCATGATCAATACTTATCCACAAAAACAAGCATTATTCGTCTTGCTGCCTGTGAATATGTTGATTTGTCCCAAACATTTACGTTAAAATGTGAAATCCCAAAATTTGACTGAATATCCCACGTTTAAGATACAAACGAAGTCATCAAGCAGTCCGTTCTGGATTCATTAGTGCTTCAATAGGGAGA
Organism: Alloscopus bannaensis; assembly: GCA_027743745.1. Lineage (NCBI taxonomy): Eukaryota > Metazoa > Arthropoda > Collembola > Entomobryomorpha > Entomobryidae > Alloscopus > Alloscopus bannaensis. Next base: position 3,312 of record JAHZMW010000904.1, on the reverse strand, counting down.
ATTATTTCATTTTCTCTATGACTGTCCTTTGACACGTCGATGATGCAGTTTTTCAAGCAGCATAAATGATCCAGATTTACGAGGAAAGGCTTGAATGCATTGAGACATTGTATTTACAAACACGACAGGAGGCTGGTATGTTTACAAGTCTTGCGTAGCCATGTCCCAGATTCCCAACAATCACAAAAAAGCTCCTTCTAGCTGCCATACTGAATGTTGGTACTGCAAGCCCTATCCTTCCCTATTCCCCAGAGACAGAATTCTTTTAACTGTGAGTCCAGTTATGAAACTCTCCTTGTTCCAGAATACACTACAGCTCCCAACCATACAGATGATGAGCTCCCAAGCCCACCACTGCACCCTTTCAGATTTAGACATGGGCGTTCGAAATCCATAGAATTATCCATAGATTCTAAATGACAACAACAAGTTGCGCTATAAATCAATAATACAATTTAGCTTGCCCCTCAAATCTACACATTATGATTATGTTGTTTTTTTAGTAAATGGGACAGTAGACGGAGGAGCCAATGAGCAAAAGTTTCCATTATAGTAATTACTTGCATAGCAAGAACAAAATGACCATGTCAGTCAATACGTGTAAAATTAAAGTAGACTTTACCAGTTACGCGGACTCGAAATTCCGAGCGACTAAAGGCAGCACCGCCTCTTCGACCTCCACCAGAACCTCCTATTGGGCGTCCACCCCTTCCCCTGGGACCATTCCCTACAATATAAGTAACAACAATAACACGTAAACGAGACGGAAATAATACAGTAATCTGCCTAATTATCTAATGGTGAAAAAAGTGAGTGGGAGTAGCTACAGATATAATATAATCAGCAGCTAGAACAAACTAACCTGTGGGATATTCCACTCGAATTTTTGAACCACTAATAACATAGTTGTTACGCCGCCGTAAAGCATCTTCAGCATCTAATATTCCAACAATCGAGGCCGACTTTCATTAATTCCGTTAATACGAGTAACGTAGTACACACATCACAAGGAGACGCCACCAAGACGGTAATAAAATACAGTAGTGACTCATTATCACCTTTTGAAGATTCAAATTCCAAGAAGCAGAAGGGATTTCCACCCCTTGGTATTTTCAGTTTTAGATCCACCAATTTTCCATATTTACGGAACATGTCTTCTATGTCCTTCTCCCTGCAAAGTAAACACGAACAAACTCTTAATTAATACATGCTCGCCAACCTGATACACCGACAATGACAATACATACTCGTTACTTAAATGAAAGTGAAGTAATTGAACAAAGTATTTTTTTTAAATTACTGCGATTCTTGTTAGCCAACAAAGAATCACACACTTCATTGAATTCTCTAAAACTATTAAACAAATAAAATTCGGAAATGTCAAGTCTACCAGACGATATAGTCGTAAAAAAGTAGTAACTATACACATACCGAATGTCGTAAGGGAGGTTCCCCACATACAGCCTTCGCTCCTTAGGCGGCATACTCTCTGCGCATTAGAAAATCAAAACCGACGATATTTAAATTTACAATTACGTATTAATAAAGTTTATCTTTCGTGTATCTTTGTAAAGTACGTTCAGCCAAAGCTAAACTTACAAGCTCAAAAGCCGAAGACCTGATTCAATAAATATCGGCCCTTTTGATTTCCTTCTAGATGACTTCCCGTTGACTTCTGAAACTAAAGTAAAAAGGCAACATTGAAAACTTGAGCTTCCTCCTTCTGAAAATACCAGCATTGTAGTACTGTATGTATGTTGCATGCAGAAAACAAACAATTTAAAATACGTCAGCATACTATTTGTAGTATACAGATACCAACGACGTGCTATTCTAAAACATATGATCACCCCGGCGGAATTGCAAAATTACATTAATAATTAACATATCATCCGTGACCTTGCAACTTTCTGGTCATCCGGTTTTATATCAATTGTCAATTAGCTTAACTGACTCTAATCAACACCGAACCTCGGCCTGATTGTCAATAGTTGATTCTCACCAGTGCAACAATGCATATTCTTATCACTTGAAATTCCTACCTAACTATATAATATACTCTATTAGCTATATAGATTTATTCATACTTTTTTAAATTATCTGGCCAGCAGGTTGTTTATAATCTTCCACTCCAGACCTTTACGTTTCCTACTTAGCGTCCGACCTTTGCTTCTTCTGATCCCCTTTTCGGCTTCCACACACGTATACCGCGGAAATGAAGGTATCTTTTCTGCACAAATTACACAAAATTCAAAGAATGAGACAACTCAGCTGCGGAAACTTTGAACAGTGCAAACTTAAAATGTTAAATGTCATGATAAGAGGAAATGGAATCTACAGAAATCCCTCCATCCCCCACATCCCACCACAACGAACCGGAGGAACTCCAAGTTCGTCTGATGATGCAGGAGCCATTCAATTTCTTCCTTCTCTGCCCATTATTATGATATTTAAACCTCTTACCTTTTACTGTTCAGTTGTAACTGTAAGTAGCTAATACTATTATTATGATAATTTTTTGATGGGGAAAATATACTGTCAACTTTCCTCTCGCCTCATCACCAGGCCACACACAACTAGAGTCACTAGTAGAGTTCAGCTATTTTTTATGCACGTATTTTTTATGGGTTGTATTTTGCACCTCACTTCGTTCCTGGTTCACACAGCTTCTTCGTAGTAGTAGTAGTACTTCACACGATGCTTGCTTATGTTGATTTTTTTATGTAAGCTTTTGTGGGTAGAAAAAAAGTGAAGGAGTTTGGTTGGGGTGGCTTTGTATGTTTTGTGTTTGTCGTGAAGTACAATACTCGCGTAGAACATTGCGCCGACACCACACACCAACTCACCGGAGCGGTGTGTGTATTTGCTACATTTGAAGACTTGGATGGATGGAATGAATTGGTTGAAATGTTGGAAACGAGGAACAGGAGTGGATGTCACTTGTAATGTTTGTATTACCTTTAGAATGAGTGTTTTCCCTTGCACCAAGAAACGAGACAGGGGCGAGAGGCAAGGTGTCCTCAAAGCTTCACGATAACTTCCAAGGACGCACGAACGAAGTGAAAACAGCGGCTCTCCAATCGTGTGATGACCTGTCACTGCTGGAAACCGAGTCGGAGGATAAAAGGATGATTGCGAATGAATTGTGAAGACTTTAATTGAGGTCGTGTTTGCATATAATATTGAGATGGAAACGAGTGGGCAGACCTTAGAGTAAGAAAATATACAGAGAGTCTGTGAAGGGAGAAAAGCGTGATTACTGGATTACATTACAATCCGTTACTGGTTTGTTATCGGGGCGCAAAATCATGT
>JAHZMW010000903.1:0-11217 GCA_027743745.1 Alloscopus bannaensis | reverse complement strand
GGTAAAGAGTGTGAGTGGTGAGTGAGTGGTAGACTCGAGAAGTTGTATGAGTGGTGAGTGGAGTGAAGGGCTATTGAAAATGCCCAGAGAGTGCGAGTGGAAGGCTCACCAAATGCCCAAGTCTGGGTTGGACCAATTATTATGCTGGTACAAAACATATTTTTGCCTAATATTTATCCAGGCATTCATTTGCTAGGCTATTAAATGTCAAAAAGCAAAAACGGCTTGATGGAATTTTGGTTGAATCTTGTAGTTAAAATTCCTGGAATTGAATTAACATATTACAAGTTGGGTAGAACATAGGTGGGCTCAAAAGGTTGAAGTGGTAATTTTTTGCATATTTTGTGGGTTGCATAAGGTGGGTTGATTTGCTGGCAAATAAACAGTGCGGTTGGTTAGTGAAAGGTGGGGTTGTGTTTTGAATGAGTGTTGTTTTGTAAACGCATGTGGGCGGATGTAGCATAAAAACAAAACGTTGAGAGTCCAAAGAAGCTCGCACGCCATAGGCTTTTGTGAGAGATTTGAAAACTCAACTCACTTCCGGTTTTTCAACTCAACTCAAGTTTTCTTAGATCGAAGATTTTGTCATTTCTCGTCATTTCAACTTTGGATTTTGCAGGTGACGGAGCTCCCAAAATTTTTTCTCCAAGTGCCTGATTTGGATAAGCCTGCATCCTTCTCAGCCGTAAGTGAGTGTGTGTGCCTGTGCAAACGTATATTCCTGTGATTGTGTGGATTAAGGTAAGTTGTACTTTTTTCAAGTTTGGGAATTTTGTTTGCGTATTTCAAGTCCACGTTTTGCCTGATTAAAAATTGCCTGCATTCTAAATAGGCAATGTTATTGGATTTCTTGGTTATTGGGGGGCCTTGAATATACTAATGATTTTTCTAACGTTTTCAATTTTGGAAACGGTAAACTGGCGAGTCACCACGTTTGTTTGCAAACTGACAGCGCCATCTAGCGGTTTCAAAATAAACTACAGTGGCTGTACACTTTGCATGAGGAGTTTTCGTGGGGTCCACCAGAGTCTTTTGAAGTTGAGCATTTGTAATGATTACGCAGCATAGATAATTTTACCTGGGCGCAACTGCATCACAGCATGTTAGGGTATATGGAGTGAATCTCACAGGTTACAGCGTGTTACACTTTGCATGTACAAGCATATAAGGCAACAGTGATTCTGTCTCGGTTTATACAGTAGGAATGGCACAGCATGGTTTTCAGGTTGAGTTCAATTTAACGTGGAGAGGTATTTCACCAACGTTTGAGCAAGCTCGCACGCCATTGGCTCTCGTGAGAAAGTTGAAAACTCAACTCACTTCCGGTTTTTCAACTCAACTCAAGTTTTCTTGGATCGAAGATTTTGTCACTTTTCGTCATTTCAACTTTGGATTTTGAAGGTGACGAAGCTCCCAAAATTCTCTCTCCATGTGCTTGATTTGGATAAGCCTGCAGCCCTTTCAGGATTAAGTGATTGTGTGTGCCTGTGCAAACGTGCTTCGGGAGGCGGTTGTGGTAAGTTAAACTTTATAATTTTTGTGGGTGGGCAATCTTTTTATGTTGCATGCTTTAAAGTTTTACTCCTGTTTGATTTGCCTGAGGGCATTTAGCTTGAATTTTGGTCAGGCAATTAAATCTGGGATTTTGGTTTTAAGTTTAATTTTTTGGCAGGCCTTACCAGGCAAAAATTTACAAAATTTAAAGTTGAAGGAATTTTTAATAATCCCTGGCGTTGGATAAGACATAAAGGAATCTGTGCGGGGTACTATTGGTTTTGACATGCGAGCGCCATTTGACGTTTTTTCCAAAATTTTTTCGTTTGAGTTTAAGTTGTAAATATATTTTGAGGGCATTGGTTGAGATTTTTTACTACCCAACTTTTAACTATGGTGTTTGGTGCCCTAATTACCTGTTTGAGGCTTGCCTGGTTACTTTCCAGGCCTACAATAGCCAGGTAATTTTTAGTTTAGAATTAAAATTGCCTAGATAGGCTTAGCCTGGTGGTTGGTCAGGCATTAAAAAATCAGGCTATTTTTATTGTAGGATTGCTCGGACACTTTTCAAATATTCACTGGTGTTTAAATGTAATTTTGCTACACTTTTTCTAAGATTACAATTGCCTGGGCAATGGTTGCCTGAATACATATTAGGCATAAAAAATTAGGCAAAATTTATTGTAGGATTGTAAATATCTGTACAAGGTTTGCCTGAAAACTGTTTAGGCTTTAGATAAACAGGCTAATTTTACTGTCGGGTTATAAATGCCTGGTCAAGGTTACCCTAAATACAATCCAGGGAATTTGGTAACCGAGGATATGGAAAACAATTTATAGAAATGTAACTAAATGTAAATCTTTGGGTTTTAGATGGGGCCAAAGCGACCTCAAATTGAATTGCGAAGGCAGGTACCCGACTCGGGGTCGGAAAATGAGACGATGGATTACCAAGAACACGGTAAAATATTGTAACTAGGCTTTTTAAATGGGTTGTTTGGGCACTGGTTTAAATGATTTGTTTTGATGTTTAGTAATTGAGGACCAAGAACCGATTGCGGAAAGTTCTGCGCCAAAGAAAAAGACGCCAAAGAAAAAAGTGGCATCGGTGACGCCTAATCAGGCCGTAGTTGCCCCTATTAAAGAGAAGCCACCCGGAAAAACCAAGGGCCGAAAGGTACCGTATCCTGAGTGCAAGGAAACCTGGATCATCCCAGATAAGCCTGCAGACGAGAAACTTCTCACCTTGACCACGTTTGCCACACTTATGAAGAAGTTTGAAGATCGGGAAGGCACCAAACGGTGGATAAAGTGGCAATTTTTCTTCAAGTCCATGATGGACATGTTTCATAATGGACATGTAAACGTTCTGGAAAAATGGATGGTTACTCAGGACCCACCGGGGAAAATTGACCAGGACAGTGCCAATCCTTTTGCAGTTGTAAGACTATATTGACATTTGTATTGATGTGTTGGGCTGATTATTTTGAATTTGAGCTTAAAGTCAGGCAAAGCTTAGTCCTGCATTTTTTGGTCTAGTCTTTGATTTGCCTGGATATTAATTGCCTGTTTCAAAAACAGGGAATTGAAAATTTGGTGCCATGGTAATTTGTTTTTTTTCTGTTTAAAGTGGCTTATAAATGGTCTTCTTTGCCAACGTCAAAAAAGACGAGATTGTCGATGCCTGGTTGAGTAATCAAAAAATCACCCTGACACAATCGGACGAAGACCTAAAAAAGACAAAGAACAGTGTTGGTCGGTTGTACAGCAACATCGTTAATGACTGGAGGTTAAAAAAGCTCACAGCCAAAATCCGGACTCCCATTTGTGCTTTTTGGTACAAATTATACGGTAAGAGGTTTAAGAGTTTAGTTTTTTGGCGTTTTCACAAGTGTTGCAAAAACTGGTGTAACAATACGGGTTTTCTTTTGTTTGTTAGAGTCAACTTTACCGGAACAGCCTACAAGAGAAATGGCCATTATTGACATTGGAGAAACCGTGGTCAGCCACTATGAAAAATGGCGAACGGAATTGGGAAACAACCCATTATGTCGGCAGCGACTTAGGCTGAACGCAGATTTACGCAAATGGTTCCCCTTTGCAGAGTCGGCGGAAAACCCTGAACGTTAGTGTTTTTTACGAGGTTTAATTTTTGTTTGTTTGGGTTGGTTTCAATTTATGCGTTTGAATTTGTAGAGACCAATTTTAAAAAAGACCCCACTAACCAGGGTAGCTCTTTTGCTACCGTAGCTGAAGTTGAGCTGAGTAGCGATATGGGGACTCATGTTTTGGGAAAAAAGTTGCTTGCTGCCGAGGAAAAATTGCGCTTACTTAAGCGAGAGCGGGCAAAAAAGTTGCAAGAAGTTGTAGATTATGACACTCAAATTAAAGACGCCAAACCCTGGAGGAACAAGGTCAACAAATGCCTGACCGAGGCCAAAGCAAGGAAGGAGATGGCAGATTTGTCTGCAGAGTGCAACGGAGAGGGGCCTGGAGGTGCAATGATTGCGCGAAACGCAATCGCTCTATGCGCTGCCATGAGGGATGGATGGTTGACCAAGGAGGAGATGGCAAAAGGGGCAGAGTGTAAGGTTTTAAAAAACTTTTTCCATTGTCGAAATTGGTTTGGTTTTAACATTTGTTTGGTTTTGATAGATATGCAGCGCGAGTTTGGAAAGACCGGCGGTGGTCGAACGATTTGCCCGTTAATGGCAACAATTTTAACAACGGGCTTTGGTGGAATGTTTGCCCACAAATTTGCAGTGGCATCAGGCGACCGCCTCAACAGACCCTCCACAAGCACCGCAAGCTCCAGACAGGTTGTGGTGGCCAGGGCCCCGATGAAAGGCATGGGTGAAAAGCCGGTGTCGACAAAGAAGAAAGTGAAGGGCGTGAAGACAGTGGAGAAGAAGGTGGACAACCAGAAGGAGGGGTCACCGAAGCCCCCGGCAAAATTGACGTTGACCGTGGCGGCAAAAAAGATGGTCTTTTCACCACCAAAGTCGGGAAAAAAGGCACCGGTTGCTGCGGCGGGGACCGCAAAAACGAAGAGCGGTGGAGGATTGGGTAAAGGAAACAAAACTGTTTCCCCCCCTTCGGCCAAAAGAGGAGTTTTGCGGAGGCCATCTTGACCGAGACTCCTGGTGAGTTTTTTCGTTCCTGTTTTTGAAATGTCTGGTTTTTACTTAGGCAAAACTTTGTCAGGAATTTCTACTGCCTTTAAAGCCTGAGTAGGCATTGCCTGGTGAGTGGTCAGGCAAATGTGTCAAAAAGTTGTTGTTTGTTTTGTCTAGTGTCAAAAAAAAGGAAAGGCTAGCCAGGAACCACTGCGAAAGGGAGCTGAAAGGGCCGACTCTCCACCACTGAAAAAAGCCACATATTTCACGCCTATAGAATATATATTAGCGAATCAACAAGGGCATTCAGACATGCGTACAATGGAATACCTCAAATCTTACGGAGAACTAAAAAATAACACTTGAATTGTCACTTATCTAATAAAACTATTCATATCATTATTATTTTGGAAAAAACGTGCATTTTTTCGTTTAGTTGATTCTTATGAAAACTATTTTGTTGTGATGCGTCTACAATGCCATTGATGTATTTCATAAATTTAGTTTAAAGTTACGTTTAAACCATTGTAAATAAATTATTCAAGTTTCAGTTTCAAAGTTTGTATATCGATTTTATGGATACATCCAGTGACTATTCTTCATGCACAAAAACCATCGGATTTTTTGCTTTGCTAAAAAAGCTAATGTAATGACAAACTCGAGTGAGATAAAAAACCAAACGACATCATCCAGTTAATCCATTCATACATTATTTGAAATTGTGAACTATCCAAATGGTTTTTTAAACCAAATGTTATATGCGCTTTTCCATTTATATCAATAGCAAGTATCAGTAAACACTCCCAGTTTTTATTATGCTGCTTCAGGAGCGACTGTGGAAAAATGGTGGTCGCCTTGGTTCTCCTCCTCCTTTCTCTCTTCCACGGAGCACCTTCCTTGATTGGTCGTCCACCTCTAACTTCCTTGGACCAACGCCGAATCGCCAACTGTCAGGAGTACTTCCCCATTCCATCGCTGTCACGAGCTCCAAACGCTGGCTACTGCGAGTGAAGTGACGATATCTACAAATTCTTAAGTCACCCCAAGAAAATTGTGCATTAATTTCTACTTCATTTTGTCCAGGACAAGCGGTCGTCTGGCGTGAGAAACAGAGATCGGGCTCGAGTTCAACAGCCTTGACCTCTGTCCGAACGCCAACGTCGCGATGTGAATGACATGGCGTGGGCTGGTTTCTGCGCTTCCTTCCATTCTCCTCAACTCGCACCTGGACTTAGTTGAGCCACGGTGCTGGATATCGAGATCGCGGCCCTCCGGAACCTGAACAGGTCGGGCTTCAAGCCACTCCGCAGCATTCATCTCTCAGGGATGCGGTTGACACTCAACGACTACCGAAAAAGTGAATGACGTGAACACAAAAACCGGTAGCCACAATGCTGAGTATTTTCACCACTTTAAAAACAAGCTACCCAAATGTACCGACAGAAAATTTATCATTAATTTCTTGACAACAACAGAATCTTGGAATGAGGGATGATATGAAGATTGTACAATGCTTCTTAAAGTGTGAGGCAAGGTCTATGGAAGGAAGCTCGAACTTGAGTTGAGCAGACGGTAAGTTGATTCAATGTAAAAGCATCAATTGCATGCTGTACATTTTATAATTGTACGTTGCAGACGGGTAGCAAAAAATATATCACTCCGAAATCATCATTTTGCAAAAGATGTACAAAATAGGTCTTTTACTTAACACTTAACTGAAACATGGATAGCAGTACAAAAATGCGTAAGCCTGAAATCAGCGAAACGTTTTGGTCTTATAGCAAAATTTGATATGTTGTACTTCTATTTAAAGCTTCGATGACAATGACTCACGTTGTTGTAACGAAAAGAGCCAAAAACGTTTTGGTGGAAATGACCTCAAAAGCGTTTTTCTTCGATTTTCTCTGCTCCGTAACACCTAATTAAAGAGAAACATGATTTTTATTCACAAACGTAACAATAATCATCTCTGAGAAGTAACAATATTAAAAACAGTTATGTTACCGTGAATTACGTTAATTATCTCATGCAACTTATTTATTTGTTCCATGTAACCACAATAACGTTAACAGCTAAAATTTGCTTACATAAGCGATCAAATTCATACGCTTTTTATGCAAGTTAAAAATGCTTAAATTGTTCAACTACATGTTTTGGAGGTCTACGTTTTTAAAGTGACTAATTTTATGCTAAAACCGCTCTCTCCACTCATAAAAAAGTCAGTGGGATGGGAACCCAAAAGTGTATCTGGTTCTCATGCATTTCCGTCGGAGAACAAGTTTTTTAAAGATAAATTGTTGTAATTTTCCGCAGGAGGTTCCTTAGTTTCCTCCACAGCACCAATCTGAAATTCGAGCGGAAAGGGTTGAGTCACAATATTGTGAATTCAAACCATATGTATCTACATTTCTAGCGAAAAAATCTTTAAAAATACCTGTCCCTTAAACCAAGGGCTGATGTAATGAATCTGGTGGACAATGGCAAACTACAAGCACTCCGAAATCTGGATTAACTTCAAGAGATGTTCTGTAATGTACTCCTCTCGCTTTTATGTCGTGGCTTACGGGATCGAGTTCGAACTCTGGGTAAGCAAAATGTACTTCGCAAAATACAGATACAGCTAATATTCAGTCCTGCGGAAACAAGGGACAGCGTCTCAAGATGAGCTAGTTGTTTTCTATACTTTCTTAGTTTATGTTACATGAGTTCAGTCGAAATGAGCGAAGTGGGAGGGTTTTCAACCAAACGTCACAACTTCAACATTCATTCTTTTTACAGGATTTGCTAACCTCTACTTTTATCCGCACAGCTACATACTTTTGATCACATGTTGAATAACTCTTCCAGTTAAGAACGACAAAGGATTTATGAAACATGGAATGGATGCTTCCATCTTTATTAGGCTACTTGGTCCATCAGTGTGGTTGCACTTGAGAAATTTGATCTTTTCTTCAATAAACATGAGTCAGCGAGAAGTATGCTGCTTTCGTGCACTGACGTCCGTTAGTCAGTATTCAGCAAAGCAATGCTTTTTGCAATTACAAACCTACATGTAGAAGACATAGCTTCCATTTGGGTGACATTTTAATACACATCCTTTTGCAATATAATTAGACACTGGAATTACGCGAAATGCTTATGTTTAGAGTTAGAGTGCTTTCTTTGGGTTAAGGGGATCGAATTGATATTAGGCAAAGACTTTCTGCAACTTTTTAATGACCACGACGTAACTATAATAACCAAGACACGTTGTCTCTTCGACGGTATACTCTTCCAAAAACTAGCTCAATTTCTTTGCAATAAAACTACCGAATTTGTTCAATACATTCTCCGTGCAACTCAGCAAAAATTGAGAGACCACTTTGTTCGAAAACTCAGACCCAAGCTCAAGTTGAATTAATTGTTAATCGAGCTCCTCCTCATAAAAATTACCGTGGAGTTTCCTCCAAAACCAAGAATACAGATGACAAGTAATAAATTACAAACCATTACCAAGATAGTGGGAATTTCTATCGTTTTATTGTAATAAAATAATCGTATTATAAGCATACTATTCAGGTAAAGTGTAAATCACTGATTTATTATGAATTGGCAAGTTATGAATGAATGCTTATAAAAATTATATTGATCATATTTTTTATATTCCTTGCGGGCCTTCTTTCGCTTCTTTATGTGTTCAACAAAGGGACCACTTAAATCAATACAAATTGACAGAAACATTAATTGTGAATAAAAGATTAAAAAGCAATTCGATCCAAAGAGCAAAAATGTGAAATTTCACTTCAACAAGACTTACCACACAGTACGCCTACAACTGCAACCAACATTCCTACTAAAACCACCAGAATGAAGCCCAATACCCATAAAACTGGGCTAATTGGCTGGAACGGTACTTTCTGGCACGTCCAAAGCTTTCGACGCCCAGCCAATAGTGTGCAGGTCAAATCCGGAGCACAGGGTGCGTATTTGTTATCCTCCTGTGAAGGTGTGCAAGGGCCGTCCTCTAAGGTCTGGCAGATTCGAAGGTCACTACTGAACCTCTGCTGCTTTGCACACTGACAAACTCCTTTCCGACAGATCAAGCCCTGCTCTGGATTGCACTTCAAGTCACCATCCGCATCGCACCTTGAGCGAAAGTACAAAGAGCAAATTGGTCTGCCAGAGTCATTATTCAGAACGGACCCCTTCGGACATTGGCAGTGCGGGAGTCGCCCACGTCCCACTTCACCTTTGACGCAAACCATGGTCGGCATACAGCTTGGTCCTGATTGGAGGTCACAAGCTTCCCCAAAAGGTATCTGGCAACTTTTCGAGCTCTCGTCGTACTCACTTTGGGGGCACACACAACGACGTCCCGAAGCCCTTTTTGAGGTGCAAACAAACTCGTCGTCACAATCCCGGTTTGTTGCACAGGATTGGTTGTAGCCATGAACACAAAGTCCGGAAACTCCTTTGAAGTAGGTGTCCCGACAGACGCACTGCCTATCTTTGCCATTGGTGAGGCGACACTCGGAATGTTGAGAGCACAACGATAAGTCGACATCACACTTCTCGCCGACGGGCAACAAACATTTGTACGTGTCCCTGAAGTACATGACACCGCTCCGACATTGACAGTAGTCATCGTGACATATTTCCTCTGGTAAATTACAGTCCCAGTCGGTGACGCATTCTTGACGTTCTCCTGACCAGTCGCGTGACTTACACTCGGCGGGTACGAGCAACAGAAGTGTGGTTATGGACAAAGAAATACAAACACGAAATATCGGCAGCCACATTTCAAATTATTTTATGAGCATCCCACAGTGGGCGTTTTCAAATTTAATCACTGATCGTAAAATAAATCGCAAATTCTTAGGTAAAGTAGAAAATCTCGTGACAATAGCAGCAAACTGAAGCCAGGAAATATTGGGAGAGCATACTTTTTTCGCGAAAAAGTGTGCATCGATGCTTTTGGGTCTAGTTGAGCAGGAAGGTTTTTTACGTCAATGAAATGTAAGGCAGAAATACATGTATTTTAGGAAAGAGTACGAAGGTCGTTCCAAAATAAATGGACCAACTTTAATTTCCGCTTGTGTACCAAAATTAATGTTGACAGGCATCATTTACCGCAATATAAATTTTTGCATATGTATTTACCACATATTGTATACCCCTATACTTTTCATCTTTAATCCGAATGAGAAAATTTGCAATTGATTTCGTTAATTTGAAATGCTGCAAAAAATATCCAGTAAAATTTCTTAAACACTTGAACTTGATCAGTAGTTTTAAGTATAACGTACGGTGCTTTTTGTACTCTGCGATAAAAAATATTTATAAATTTGCAAGCCTGATCGATAAAAGCCATTCGTCAAATGAGCAGCCTTAAATTATTCCTTCTTGTTACTTCATACAAATTTGGGATGCTTTTCACGGGAAAAACGTCGGTGAAATGTCATTTTAATGTAATTATGTCGGAAAGTAGAAATATGGTTGACGTGGTAAAAAGTTGTAAGTAAATACATTTCGGTGTCATCATTTTTGGAAATGACTTCGTATACCATTATCCTCTAGCACAGACGGTGATGATCTTTCGCGGTGTGCTAAACATCGTGGAAATGTATTTTGCCAAATGCAGATAAAGCTTACACACTGTGGAAGCAAAAGACACTCAAGATGAGCTAGTAGCTAGTAGGAAAATTTTCAGGTTTTCTTAGCTCATGTTAAAGTTGAGTCGAATTGAGCGTAGGGAGGTTTTTCCAGCAAAACGTTTTGTGTCTTTATTATTAATATTATTATGTACTTTGCTCGGGAAATATGACTTGCTAACGTGTATTCTTGACAATGAAAATGCTCGTGAAATTTGATCTTTTGTTCATTAAGCATTAAGCGAATCAAAGAATGCTTTGGTGGCAATGATGCATGTTCGTGACAAAAATGACTCTTTTGGACGGAGTGGTATAAATGTGCGAAGCATTTTGGTTGTTTTTTTAATGATCGTGCATTTGTAATAAATAATTTTCCTCACATGGATAAATTTAATGAGTGAAAATAAAACGTCTCAAAATGGCTGATATACTAACTAAATTTAACGAGTGATGGAACAAAAGTGAAATTTTAAATGTCAACAAATATAAATTCCTTTTATAAATTACAAATAACAAATTACATACAAATATAAATTTAGTCCTCTTCGTACTCATTCAGTCCCGTGGTTTCCGGGTAAGGGTAAGGAGCGTCAAGTTGTTGGGGTCTTCCACAACAGCGTCGTTAGTTGACTCCGCCTCGTTTTTCTGAAACCAAAATATAAAAAAGATTTTATAAAAATTATACCAGATCAAATTTAGTATATTTCTTGTGGAAAAAACGTTGACATACCTTCCTCCTCAGCCAGGGACTTATGTAATGAATCCATCCGCCAATTGCAATTACTCCAACTAAAACCACAATAACGACAGTGACTCCAGCGATTGTCCAGTTGTCATGATGGCTTATCTTAAGAAGATTCTTGCAAACTCCGGCATTCGTATGTCCGATGAGAGGCTCACAGTAAGTACCCGAAACGCAGAGACCAATTTTCCCATCACTTTCATCGTCATCAAGGTGGGGCACGCAAGGTCCAGTC
>JAHZMW010000902.1:0-10830 GCA_027743745.1 Alloscopus bannaensis | reverse complement strand
CCAGCGTCCTTACTTTGTCGTGACATAATATAGTGTTACGATGTAGGAAAGAGTTTTTTCTAAAAAGCCTTTGACTTTTAAGTCGACTTCCACTTAGGGAAACTTGTAGCAAATCAGCTTGAAGGCGGCACACTGAATGATATAGGAGGAGAAACAGGAACTTTTGAATTTTGCAATTATAAAACTTTTTTTTGCAAGCGAATGCAAAAACCCGAGCCTTGGTAGTCTTGTGTGAAACACACGTTTTCCACATAGTTCTGTAACCATTTGACATTTATTTTTGGGAGGAACTCTATTGGACATTGTTCGCACGTACGCGCAAATGTGACGCAAATAAAATGTAGTAAAGCGCTGGCTTCTTCAAATAAACGTATAGTGTAAATGATGAACACTCAGGCTGTAGGCATTTCGCAGTAAAGTTTTTCCCACTTCCAAAAAACATGGAAAACAAACTCGACTGTTAGCTGTTTCGAGGTAAATAGAGTTCAGTATTATTTAAATTGAGAATTTTTCTCCGTTTTTCTCAGGTAATGCAAAATTCGACTACTGGGTAATCGTGTATTAAGCAAAAATCAAATCACAATTAGAAAGGCTGACTTTCAGCCTACAAACAAAAACAAGATGATCTTCCATTTAACAATGCAGTGAAGGATCTTCATATTCTTCTGGAGCTGGTTACTCTCAAATTCCTTGTGGCAGGTAGCATCATCATAATGCAGCAAGCATGTTGTGCAGGACCTTACAAGGTAGTTGAGCATCTCGTTTTCTACGAAAACGTGGACTACACAAATATCAAATATATTTTACTCCAGTAAGACAGCAGCTCGTAAAGTGAAAGAAAAAAAAAGATTTGCTGACGTGGAATATTATTTTTTCAATGTTGCATGACCACTTTCCACTAGTTCTCATTGCATAAAACTTGAATCCAACTTCAAAAGTCGTGCTTACGCTCACTTTTGAGCTGTCCAGTCCTCAACAAAAAAAAATCAAAACCTTTTGTGTACAAAGAATATGTGCATAATCATAAACCATTGAACGAAGTATTACCTTCAGTATATTATATTTTGGACCTGGACCACTGCATTGAGTGCACACTGATAAATACGAAGATGGCACGAACAAGTGGAACTGACTTTACATGAAATTTTAGAGACAAACCGGTGCACACATAGGCATTAGGTAACTAGGTAAGTTTTTGTGAAGAAAGGACAGGTTGATCAAAGCTAAACATCATCCAGAAAGACATACTCGTCAAGTCTTGTATTACACATTATATATTACATAGTTTTGCACGAGGTTGTGGTAAACTTTTTTATCATCACGGACGAAACCATGAATGTATCTACGATTTGCATTCTGGTTTTTGTCAGTCCGATTTACTCACATGCATTAAACACTATTATCAACAAGAGTGCAAAAATCCTTACTGGATGAGATTTAAACAGAGTGTGAGCAGAGAACGTTTTTTTAGTTTGAACAAGAGAGAACCAGAATCCTCTCGATGAATCATCCTGCAATGTATCGGTTTTGTGGAAAACACACACATGGTTGCATATGCCACCCAATATTTTGCCACAAACATTAAATGTGCTCAGTAGCTCATAGATAAAATGAAGCCTCACGACTTTGACATGGTGAGTATAGAGGAATTTAAACTTTAAATATGAAGCTCCTGCTAAATCTAGGCTAGGTTTTTATAAGGACGAGAACCTTCCAAAATATCTGTAAAATTGATATTTTCATGTTGAGGAATGCTCATCTGCAAAAACCTCTCTCCCGGATTATACCATCGCTCTCATTCCGTTGGCAGTGGGAAGTGCACCTGTTCACAAAAAATCCGTTTTCCTCACGAAGCACACTTGTGCATACACACATGCTCCATTTAACTTGGAAAAAACCACATTTACCCTTTTTCGCAACACTTTGTCTGATCTCTCTCTAAAATGGTTGGAGTCAGCAAAATTATATGTTTTTTTGCTAAAAAAAAACGAGTTGTGTGCTCAAACACATTCCGAACGTGCCGCCGGGTGGCTTCACGACCCTCGAATGGACATAATAGCTTACGAAACAAATAGAATGTTAGTCCAAAGTAAACAATGCAGTGAACTTCTCCAGATCAGCGGTACATCCACTTTTAATTACTCCCATTCTTTGGAAACGTGCCCCCATCTTTGTGCCATTGTGGACATACCTGTTAATTAGGTTAGACGTCTGCACACATTCGTGAGAAATTTTCAGAGGGTAAACAAAGGGAATTCTCAAGAGAAAAGGAATTGTTATGTAATTTAACTTTTTTTCATGGACAGAAACTTTAATACGAAGCTTTTTGTTTGTGAATTTTGCACACACAAAAAAAAACCACAAATTTTGCAGAAAAACAGAAGAAACTTTACAAAACATGGTTGTCTTGTCAGATCCTGATTATGGTGGGCTGTCAACACAGTATCGTCTGTCTCTGTGTTTTGGTTGTGGCATTTCGACCAGTACACAGAGGTTGGTTAACACTTTTTGGAAAATACACAAAAACAAGAGTGTGGTAAAGCTGAATGTTATTTTGCAACGAAAGTATGCGTGTCTGTCCAGCTCAAATGTGTTTACACTCATGAATGAAATGACGGGGAAGGAAGGATAAAAAAATAAATACGGTTTTGTCCAATAATTATATGTGCTTAACCATGATGAGTATGCATGAACGTATTGTAACATGTATTTACTTAACCTGCTCTTTCGATTTCAATCTCGGTCCTCAATCGGACAATGGAGATAGTTATCCAGAGATATAGATGAGTAAAAATAAATAGTCTGAAAATTGTTTCTGTATGCGTCACAGACAGAGACGGCATCCTCATAAATGATGAAGCGAGATGAAACGTGATCACATCGTCACAACTATAAAAACCTTGGGAAATTGATGGATTCACGCACACACGTAAACAAGCGGTGGGAATTGGGAACGAAAGTCTTGAGAGTGGTTTTTTCTCAGCTACAAAACTACAGCCGTCTCGAGTTCTTCACTAACGAACTCCATCGTTGTAACGAGAGACAGGAGACTTATAGAAAACTGGATCATATAATTAAAAGAGGAAATAAAGCCCGCAAAAATAATTGGATTAAACCTATTTGTTCGTCTCCAGAGAATAATGTGGGTTACGTCTGAATGCTGGAAATGTGAGTGAATCGATTCTAATAATAATTCCAGGAAAAATGAACGAGATTTGTAGATTTTAGCCCAATATTTTCTAATGAGTAGTATCAATTGAACTATTAAATGGTTGAAAAAGTGCAGTTTACGCATAAATCCAAATGGATAAGAAATGTCATTGTTGACTTTTACATCCAATCTAAAACTATTTTCATCTCATATTACTATAAAAACCGACCATACCATCTAGATAAATGTGATCCAGATTTACTATTAGAAATTATTTGTGATTACTCTCAGAATTGAGACCACAGTGGGTGGAATATCGAAACGGCATTTTACGCCAAAAGCCCAACCACGACCATTGTGCCAGGCACAAAAAATACATTCCAAATACTCCTTCAAGCTGGTCAGTCATCGTGATTACTATCATGCGGAAAAGTCGTGAGAGAGAGATGGCTTACAAAATTGGATGAAAATGAGCTCCACTACACACAACCATGTAGCAATGTGTGGTCTACACGTTTAAAATCCTAAAAGGTAATGCGAGAGAGCACTCTAATGGTATTAACGATATAATATGCATGTGTGTTCTGCACACGAATGCTTACCTGTGTATAACATTTTTAGACTTATACTTTGCACACAGCCAACAAATATTCATTCAGTAGTAATATGAAACCCACGCAACTTCAGAACATGCTACATGCACACGGACACTTCTCCCAGGTTCCTTTTACGTCCCCGAAAATAGAGCTAATTTTCGAGATAGCCAGAGACGCTCGGAGAGAGACTATTACGACTTCATTTTTCTCTGGAGAAAAAAAAGTCCACCCGGAAAGCTGAGGTTAACTTGATTCGTGCTGTAGTCCTACACTTTACGCAAATGCATAGGTACATCATATTATATACTTTCGTCCAAAACGGCACACCTCCATTTTAGTTGTAGAAAACGGAAGCCAGAAAATTCCGCATCGCCCAAAGAATAGTAAATCCGCTTAGAGAGTATGAAGCATAAAACATCTGAATCTTCTGTGCCCTTTTCATGTGCGCCATCATCATGATTTCACTTTGTGCACTAAAATGACTTACTACGTATTTCCTGAGACAAAGAAAACAAGACTTGGACTATGTTAAGGTTTATATGTGAACATGAAATGCGGCAAAGGACAACTTTATGTTATCACTATATATTTCCTTTCGTTGAGAACGTGACAAGAAACTAGCTGCACAAGTCTTTATTGATCACCTGCACTTTCACTTGTCTCCTCTTTGTGAAAGGAGAAAACTATTTCACCAAAAATTTCCAAAAAAAATGTCATCAAAGCGTATTAATATAGAGTGCTTAGCAGGAACACGTAAATAACATGAATGAGTACAGAAGGTAGGTTTTTGTACTAAAAATATCTTGATGTAATCCTGTTTTCAATGTGTACTGCAGTACTGCATTACTTTTTCTCAAAGCCTTTCTCCTTACATAATCTCTCTATTTGTACTGAAAGTCTTGGAATACCGTCAATGCCACCGTCTTCCTCCAAATAATTGTAGTAACCATAATGTACAATTTTGTTGCTGTATTACCACATTTAACGACAGGTTTCTCGACATTTTACTCCTCCCTCATAAATAAGCTTGGAGCTAATAATTCGACAAAATCCCGCAATAAAATGGGTAGAAACAGCGAGGAGTCGTATAATATTTAGGAAGTGAAAGGATTTATTGAAGTTCACTTGTATGAATGACGCTTTACCTAGATATGAAGCAATTATGAAGAGTTAAGTAAGCGAAAATATCGCATTAAGCCACGCCAGCTAGGAGCACAAGTGAAAGTAAGAAAGAAAGGTTGTTTGCTTGAGAGAAGGGCTTATTCTTCCAGCTCTCAAGTCAAGCCTCCAAAAAACGGGGTAGGCACACTTTCTCGAAATCCTGGCGCCTTGGCTTTCTCCTAGCAGCGAAAGTGTCTCGTAGTGAATGAAGAAGTTACGCAGTACCTTGTACTTGTGTGGAAGCATATATAAAAAATGGAAACTACAAACTCGGAGGGGAGAGAGGAGATGAATTTTCTGAACTAAGTCAACTTGGTATTTTTCATCTTTACTTGACGCTCCGGCATTCGACGGTGTACACAAAACCCGGAGATCAAACTCGGTCGTCAAATACACGAGCTGGTGAAGCTTAGGCTTAACACAGGCTTGACTTTGTGGGTTCTACAAAAATCAACCAGTAGGCAAAGGGTGGAGAGTTAACTGTGTGGGATGAAAGTAACAAGATGAAAGCAAACTCGATGGTGAAAATACGTATTTTCCTACTCTCGACGCTTCGAGGTAACGCCAACGCTGTGCGTTACGTGATTTGATAACACATATCACTTTGCTCGAAAACAAATATAGAGTTGTTAAGATGACATACTCACGATGTATGGAGCATTTGTACGCAGACGGTTGGTTAAAGCGACAACAAAAATTTTATAAAAAGTTTTGTCTTAGCATTAAGACCCATAGATATAGAGTAGGAGTGGTGCCAGTTAGAGCATGGTTATCGTTAAAAACCAAAGTGATGACGCGAATGCAATTAATAAAACACATCCCAGTAATTCCAGAGCCTTCGTTGTCATTAATCCACAAATATGTAAATCTCGCTGAAAACTGAGCAACTCCAAACACAAGCAAAGGATTAACCACACTTTAGATTTCATGGGTTTTCCTCATTTCTTAAGCGTATACACTTTTTACCCATTGCTCTCAAGTTTCCAGGCTTTTAAACTTGCAAACGAGTTCAACTGAAATGTCAAAAAGTTCTAATCACTACAAAACCTGGAGTACATAATGCAACGACCTGAATGCTCAAACAAAAACTCTTCATTACTTTAATCACAAGTCGGTTCCCCCTCAAAGAAAAAATCCTCTTTGATGCTCCAGTTCCAGTTAGGCTATTACAAAGTTACGTCAGCAAAGAGCAAAAGTCGATCCATTATTCGTCGTAGCCTGATAGGCACGGCATTATTATAATGTAAACACAACATAAAAAAGGTGACATGCCGTCTTTGTGATTTCTAGATCATTAGAGCAACTCGATATGATGTTGACACAATTATCGTGATCATCGGCATAACATTTTCTTTCAACCCTAAACTAAATGACATGCTCATTATGTTATTTATGAATTGATGAGAGTCAATGAAACTCGATACTATCTCTTTCTTAAAAATCTTTGGCAGACGCAAAGTGCATGTACCTTTTACGAGTTTGTTTATGTTTGGAAGCTGAAGAGTAATGAAAAGACATAATACTTACCAAATAATTTAATGTAAACACAACATAAAAGAGGTGACATGCCGTCTTTGTGATTTCTAGATCATTAGAGCAACTCGATATGATGTTGACACAATTATCGTGATCATCGGCATAACATTTTCTTTCAACCCTAAACTAAATGACATGATCATTATGTTATTTATGAATTGATGAGAGTCAATGAAACTCGATACTATCTCAAGTTCTTTCTTTAAAATCTTTGGCAGACGCAAAGTGCATGTACCTTTTATGAGTTTGTTTATGTTTGGAAGCTGAAGAGTAATGAAAAGACATAATACTTACCAAATAATTTCCAAATGGCAAGTTCTTGATCTTCTTGAAGTCTCGAGAGTTATTTCGTATTCCTTTATTTGCTTTTTAGCACCAGAGTTTTAAATAGGGTATACAGATGTTTATCAGTCCGTTTGACTTGTTAAAGTTGCAAAAAAGTCCAAGCGAAAATGTTTACAGTTTCTTAAACTTTCACGTTACACAAAGAGTAACGGAATCTCAATGTTCCTTTTGCTTATCAGTAAGTTTTTTTTACAAAATTCGGTAAGAATATAGGATTATAGACAAGGTACAAAAAATGAGATGATTTGGTGATTTTTTTTCTTAACACGTGTCGAACAAGTGGTTTTTTTGTAAAAAACTAAACTAAGATTAGTATAATCACGAGTTTATAGGTTTAACTGTTTTTTTTTCGCAAGCGACAGATTGTAGAGTTGACAGTGAAAAAATAATGCTGACTGGTTTCCGCGATGGTCTTTACAGTATTAACACGTTGGATGTCTAATTAGCTACTTAACGCTTTACAAAATCGAGAAATCTAGTTCGTAGTTGGCTTTTTGATAGGAAAAATTTGTTGAAAAAATATATACTCTATTGATTAGACAAAGAGACATAAAAAATTCTGGCTGGTTTTTCTTCACCGAAGGATTCTACACTCTGAAACAAAGTGACGCTTATTGTTGAACAAAGACTTTGTCTCGCTTACGTATATGCGTTTCTCAGTATATCGACACACGCTGATCAGTTCTGGTTAAAAGTTGGACTTTTTTTCAAATAAACTACTTCGGCTCAAACTCAAACGTTACTTAAATGAGATGACTGTTGTGATATATAGCTAATTTGACGGTTTGACTTTTGAAAAGGAAATGAGACAAAAAATATCTGAGGATACAGAGCTGACAACGCAACTTGTCGTAATTATACTCGGTCTTTTTCTCTGATTTACTACTCTCAATCGAAGACTCAGCAATCTATTGAATTACAGGTGACAATGTAATTACTTTGATGTTGATAATTATTTTTAGTCAGTGTTAGATTTGCTGTTGATTAGTCGGAGATGGGTGGATCGACACTGCTTTATTCAAAAGGAGGATATATATGGTCGCTATTTTCAGCTTGCTCTCGTGTTCTGGAGACTGGAGGAAAACAAGTCTGGAGAAAAAGACGAGCTGTTCTCTGCGTATGTGATATCAGAGAGATGATACAGCACTCAGACCGTGTGCAAGACGTCCGTCCGTGCGTGTGAGCGATCATGGGAATGAAACTACTGACTGACTGCCGAAGCGCTTGGAACTGCTGCAAATATCCAGCAAAAAAACACACAGTCAAAGCTGTGTGTAGAGTGTGCCAACACAGAGCTATTCGCTTCTGCTGCATAACATAACCATATGTAGAGGTAAAAAAAATGTTTAACACCAGAAACCATATCACTAAAACGACATATACGAGCGTATCACACAAAAAGTTCTCTGGTTTCAGCACTTTTTTTACCTTGGCAAGCATGAAGCCTAACATCGGCATTGTAAGAGAGGAGTTTTCTATATGTTCTCCGGTTTTGAACACTAAAAAAATATCCAGATGATACGCTGCTTTGCTTCACGAAAAACCTCTGCATTACAAGCCTTATCATATGCATAAGCCGTCTTTTACATAGAGCCACACAATTTCGACTCTCCATGTGACTTGATTGCACATCGTTAAATGGAGAGTGGCTACATACGAAACTCTGCTTTGAGAGTGGAAAAAATAGAAACGTATTCCTTTCCTATCGAACTTCTATAATGTGGTGTGTGGGGTTCAATTTCTAGATTCCGCTCTCGGATTTTCATGATGGAAACGATGAAAATGGAGAAAAAATATGTAATATGATCGCCACCGATATGTGAAGGTCTTCGAGTCATTGTAGTTTTGGCTTGGAAGCCAAATGCTAACTTTGGACAATTTGAGAAAAAATAGACGAGAGAACACTGGCGAAAGAGATCTGTAAATAAAGATTTTTTCATGAAGGAAACTCCGAGCTTCGCTGCAGGAAGTCTGATATTTTTTCTGGCAGTAGTGGTGATGATAATAATGCCATTAAAAGGCGAAAGAAAGCTCTGCGGGGTTTTTAGGTTCTTTAAAAAATTCGGCTCCATACATGAATTTTAGACGATTGAGTTGCATGCTGGAACGGAGGCGGTGTGTTCATTAAGAAATATTAAGAAATAGAACACTTGGATGAATACTAATGGAACGGATATATTTTTATATACTAGATTCATGGGAGAGTGAATACTACAATTGTAGAATCATTTTTGAGTTCAGAGCTCAAGATAACTTTCGTGATCCGTATGTTCGTACAAGTAAAGTCAAATGGTAAATATAAAACCAATTACATTTATGAGAAAACCTGTCAAATACGACTCCTCGAAGCATTACAAGAATGACAGTGGAATTCTAACAGTAAATTAAAGGTGCACATTCTTTCTGTTCCATTTGTCAATCCACAGTACGTGATCCAGGGTTGACAGAGTTCTCCAAACAAATGTGCATTTATCGGTGTATGTTCAGGTAGCTGGAGTATGGCTTACTGCGTTTCACAAAATAATTACACTCACTTCTGTTCCGGTAAGGAACGACATACGTGACACTGGAAACCCATTATACGCTGAGCAATTGTGTGGTTAATGAATTTTCTCACTTCTGGATAACTGCAGCGCAGTACTCCGCAGTTCTGTTGTGTTTGTGATAATTAAGGTTTGTGAATGCAGCGGAGTAGTGCAGTCTCGCTTTCTAAAATACTCATGAGACCAATGTGGTGGAGGTGAATGCGTAAAATATTTTTTCTACCAATGTGTATTTTCAGCTAGGGGCTACGATTCCATCTCCAGAACGTGGAACAGTAAACAATACAGGTCTATATGTGTAAAATAATCATACCTCTGGGCGATACTGTGAAATGTGCACTTTATAAAGAATGTTGACTCTATGACTCCTTATTTATGGAAGGCATTTGTGGCAAGCGGTTCTTACACGGATATCGGTTTCCACTCTTGAGACGATTGGTATTAAGTGTGAATTAAAATGATACATAATTCAGCTATGTTATATATAACAAAACTTACCTCTAATACATAATACTATTTGACATGGTTGATAGTTACTGTTTTTTACTATACCATAAGGAATACGCAAATTGCGTAACGCAAGTTTAGTTATCCTAAGTTTGTATTCTCACATCATATCTGCATTGAAACCTGTACAAAACCTATTAACCAACTAAACGCGTAATCCTTTGGGAGTTTTACCTGCGACTTTTCTTCATTACTCATCATGAGTAACTCATGCACAGGCGACATAGTCAAGTAGTTATTTCAAATGTACTACGATTATACAATACAGTCCTTGAGCGGCACTAACAGAATTTTTTTTACGTTAATGACACCCCACACCATTAAATGCAGTACTCGAGCTGTAGTTTACAGAATGATGACTCGCAAATTTTATGAAAAAAAATGTAAAAAATGAAGCACCACATTTTGTGTGTCATTATACTGTATGGAAGAAATACATCTTTAATTTTGAACCTTTGACAATTTATTACAGGTAATACAAATTACCAATAAACTAATAACGCTTTGTACATAGAGGACAGTCCGTGGAGTATTTACTAATGTAAGTAATCAATCAAATTTTACAGATAGACAGACAAGAAAACTCCGAAGGAACAGTGTCACATTGGTATATTGAACACATCAACATTTAAAACTCGAACAAATATTGGGCTAGAAAAATAAGTTACTGAATGTTTGTTCCCCGAAGTTATAAATTACATGCCGTACGCCATGATGAGATGCAGTTGTCTCTTGAGAGCACACACCTACTTTAATTATTTTTTATCAATGCAAACACTTGATGTCGTAAATTCTCGCTCTCAGTTCCAGTTTCGTGGCCACTGTGCAAGGAGCACTTGTGTATCGTAAAGCTGAGATTGACAATCCAATCCACTGATTTTTTTTTTTGCAAAAAAAAATCGCTGACCATGTAGTAATTGACATTGAATCTGAAGTACTGATGAAAGGAAAACTGATGATTATGCAAACAGTTATTGCACTTTCCAGCCAA
>JAHZMW010000901.1:0-10469 GCA_027743745.1 Alloscopus bannaensis | reverse complement strand
TCTGTGGTTGAATTGTGACAAAAAGGATAGTTTTTTTGTACATCTGAAGACAGTACGAGTTTTTGCACACTCATCATCGCAAGAAGAAAAAAGAAACAGTTTGTAGGTGTGTGTGCTACCTGCTCACTCTAAATTCCTGACAAATTACCATGAAATGTCTTTCTGTTTCGGTGGTGGAGGTGGTGATTTACGAAAAAACTTTTTCTGATCGACTCTCCTTGAAGATGTGACGTTGAGCTTGCGTTTTCATTGTGACCAATATGCAAATACGATGATATGGGTCACATATATCACACTGAAAAAACAACGAATGATACACATGTCTACTTGTATTCCAATTTGAATCTGAGGACTGATGAACATTGAACACTTGATCACCCCACAGGGGTTTTTCAGCAATGGGCATTGTCGCTGTTTCGAGTGTGCAATTAAACTCTTCGCCTCATTTAAAGTGTAACTGCAGACTTGCGGTTAGAGAGAAACAATGGATTTGAAACAAATGGTACTTGCAAGTACGTATACGCACTAGATTAATTAGATGCCAGCAAATATGAAGGTGTAAGATTGTATGTCGTGTGTTTGCTAGATACAACAATTATGTATTCTCAGACACTCAAATCAAGATACACTTGGTAGTAGTAATAATATTAAGAGGCTTTTTTTCCTTTTTATAAAATGAATGGATACACACTGAAGAGCGTAATATCCGCGTTAATCCATCATCAAAGAAGTTGAGGTGGGAGCCGACTTGATGCATTCTCGTCCCAATTAAAAATCGCAGCACCGCACCATGTCATGGGCAGCCGTTCCACTTGTCGGCGCGGTAATGGAATTACATGGTAAACTAGATGAGAAAATTGGGTTGCATGCTCAGGAGATGACGATGAGGAGAAGTTGAGGAAGAAAGGGGGAAACGAAAGGAAAATTTAATGTGAAAAAAAATCTCCCAAAAATTATATTATTTTGAATATAAAATAGTAAATTGTAGAATAAACCTGACAAGCTTCTGTTTAATTCGCTTTCTCAGCTTGCTCTAATTTTCTTCTTGTAGTAAACAAACAACGTATTTATTACATTGCAGGACTTGAAATGGGGTTCTTTTCTAAAATTGACTTTATAACTGAGAGAGTGTCAACAGGAGTCTACTCCTGGGAACCATTCTAGACTAATCAACTAATTTTTCCCATCAATCCATACCGAATCCATTGACCACAGTGGCTCGAAAAAAAGTTATGAAAAAATGTATTTCTTGTCTGCTCCCATTCAATTGAAAATGCCAGCAGCTGCAAACCGTTGTTTGTTACCTAAAATGAATATATGTATGCGTTTACATTATTTCGTCACGTGTGTCAAATTGGATTTAATCGGAAGGTTTTTAATACGTGGTTTCCTAATAGCGTCAGTCGACAACGCTGTTTTTTCTCTGCATTCATTTAGTAATACCAACTTTTTATCTAGACTCAACGGATTCAATGCAGGTAAACGTGAAATTTCCTAACAGTAACCTACGCGCAAAAACACCTGCACTAATAATCAACTGACCAAGAAAAAACATGAAAATTATGTTGGGATGTGGTGGATGAGTGGCATGTTGCTG
This sequence comes from Alloscopus bannaensis, assembly GCA_027743745.1. Lineage (NCBI taxonomy): Eukaryota > Metazoa > Arthropoda > Collembola > Entomobryomorpha > Entomobryidae > Alloscopus > Alloscopus bannaensis. The sequence continues at coordinate 8,872 of JAHZMW010000901.1, read as the reverse complement.
CAGGATTTACAAAGTACAAAAAAGGTTTGACTGAAATGTGTGTAGATTTGTACAAAGCGTGGTCCATTACCAATGGTAAATTTGTTCAACCTTTTAAAACCCACAGTCCCACGCCATTGTTTGTCAACATTGAGCAAAATTGCTAATTCGATGAATGTGCTGTGTTATGTGTTGTGTCGGATTTCAAAATGTGTAAAATTTTCAATTCCATACTTGACCAAGCAGAACAAGACAATGAAATGGTCACTCCAACGCGTATTATTTTACTCCCATAATGAAGTGCTGGTAAATGAGAGAAACCAAAATATTTTGTCACTCGNAATGAAATGGTCACTCCAACGCGTATTATTTTACTCCCATAATGAAGTGCTGGTAAATGAGAGAAACCAAAATATTTTGTCACTCGTTACGAAAGCATGGTCAAGTGTACAGCCCCAATTCTGTTTTTGAACCAAAATTTCCTTTTCAACCCCCACCCTCACCTGTAAACCAGTGTACACCCCTCGTCTTCAATGTGACAATGACAATCAACTAAATACTCGTCTTAAAATCTTGTCATTTACTCAAATCTACAATCTTTGTCTCCCACATTAAACCGTTTATCCTTGTCTCTTTAATTATGGACCGTGCTTTAATAGGCAATTACTGTGAGTGAGATTTCTCTCCATCGCTTCAAACAAATTATTGGCTTAGAACAAAAATATTGTCTTCAAAGAAGGCTTCTATTACATTTTACGACTCACTCGTATCTCGGGCCGCTCGTGTGTAATAAGCGCTTTTATCGCCTCAGATGGAGATTTTTCCTTTCAATGCCACCGTGCCACACACATTTACGCTATCGTCTCAAAGAGTCGCACACTTCAAGACCAAAACACTCTTTCAGTCTTAAGCTTAAGAAAGAATAGCAAAATTGGAGAAATATAGATATTTAAAATAGCTGTCTTTGTAAAAAGAGTATTGCACAATCCACATCATTACTACCCATTTATCAGCACATATTCATAAACAAATATCAGGCCGAGCCTCGGGACTCGCGTGCTCCATCGTTTTGTGTATCTTGTCTCAAATCATATATTCATCATCGCTGCAAAATATCAGCGAATTTCTCAATTCAAGTAGGAGTGATTTCTCTAAATGACTCAAGGCAAATGTTTACAATTTTTACTATTTTTACATTCATAAGTGCTGGCCACCTGAACAAAAGGCGTAATCGAAGGTGGCACACATCAAATGTCCATTTTACAACGATATTTTATGATGTGGGCACAAAAAAATGATAGAAACTTTAATGTTTACATCAACTCGAAATGATTGAAGCAAAACAAAAGCTATTTATCAAATCATAAGAGATGATCAACGCGTAAATTCAACCTTTGAATGTGAATCCCTGATTATGTAAAGGCATCAAAACATCTTTGAATCTTGGTTCAACGAGCTCCTCTGCTCAAAAAAACACCTCATAAATTTTTCCATAATGCCTTCCATTTTCAATAGAATAATAATAGACGTACTGACTCGCGAGCGAACTGATTGATGCGCGTTTTTGAAAGGTGCGTCTGTTTCTATCTCATTCATTCACCCTTTTAAAAGCTGTAAAAAGAAATATACAAGTTGTACAAGTGTTCGTAATGAACTCACAAAACAGCAATAAAATTCATGTACAAGCCAAGGAGTAGCAAATTGTAGTATGAATATTAACTACGAAAATATGGAACTCATTCGATGCATGTGAGTGAGGCGTGCAATATCCTTGGAACATAATTGCGTATTTTTTAAAGGCCTAAAAAATCTAGGTTTTTTGCCTAAACGCACTCTCTCTCGAAATAAAATGGCAAAGTCCCGTTCGCCGACTTCATTAATTCCTTTGTGCATATGAAACATGTAATTCCGCAAAGGTTACGTGAGTGAGTGCTCCGCAGTAGTAATAACTAACCATTAAAATCTCTTCACCTCGATTTGAGAAAAATGTGTATTATGAAGGCATCTTCACACTGGTCTACCACCCCATCAAAGAGATGAATAGTTTGCACACGATGAATACCAAAGTGAGCATCATATAGTTCATTCTCACATTCAAAGTCGTCATAATCATGAGCGTAATGCGAGTTATAAAGGTGCATACGTTCGTGATGTTACCCTTAAAACTTGGGAATTAAACTTGAGGTTATTTTACGTCCAAAGGCACCCTTCACCAGGAGCAAGCTCGCACAATAAAAGGCTGTAGGAACTGCAACAGAGTGTTACTTGAATATTGTAATATCAGAGTCACACAATCATTTAAGAGTTTGCATACATGTGAAACATGTACTATGATTCTGTAACAAAAATGTAGTTCAAACTCGAAAAAGGAAATTCCTATTTATCCAAAGAAATGTCATTCTTGTGTTCCCTGCTTTGATGTTGTGATACATAATAAACGTGAGTGACATGTAAGAATGTAATACTAATATCGTGTCAGGAATCATGCCTTCGCCGCCATCAGCGCAGGCTCTTTTTGTAATCTAAATGGATGAAGCGTGGTCCACATCGCCGTCCTTTTTCGAGGAGGTTACCTCATAAAATATTTTGCTACACATGTCTAAAAAAAGCAGTGTACTCCAAAATAAACTATGTAGAATGTAGACTCATGTTAAACTTGACTTTTCATTACATTTAATCCCTAATATTTTTAACAGCCCCAACAAATGCATATGCTCTCTAATTTTTTAAATATATATACATAATACAGAAGATACAATAAAAATTAAGAGAAGTTGCATTCCACCCTTTTGCAGCTTCTCTGTTTCCCTTCAATAAATCTTTACTAGAGGCTGTGTTGTGTGAACATTTTTTAAAGCTAGTATTAGTTGCAATTGTAGCCTTGTACCTAAGCTCGTCTGCTTTTTAAAGACGAGTAGTCAGTAACGATGATATGATTCATGATGATTCGCTCAAATTTCATGATATAACACAGATTTGCTCGAATGTCTTTAGCTTCGCGTACACACGCTCATCATAGCCGCATACCGTACAAATGCCTACATTGATGTGAACAAGTGAATGTGTTCCCTGCATCAAATTGTTTTCTATGTAGATATGCACATGGTTTTTATTGCTAGTGCTTATCTTTCAATGAGAGCCTTATAGTAGATGTGTGTGCAGAGGGGATGAGATAGAAAAAAAACGCTCCTTCACTCTTGTTGACACAATGCCTTAGTTTAGTTTTTAGTTCCCATCAAGACGTCAGCATGTGCGGATCCCGAAGGCTCTGAAACGCATCGAAGCTTGACGGAGCGCGCAGGTGCTTCAAAAATACACCTTTGCAGTAGGCATCATCCTCTGAGTGTGAGAAGTGGTTGAAAAGTGTTGATAAGTTGTTGGTAGTGAACCTGAAGAACAAAGACTTGCTCCTTGTTTGTTTGCGAAGNACGTCAGCATGTGCGGATCCCGAAGGCTCTGAAACGCATCGAAGCTTGACGGAGCGCGCAGGTGCTTCAAAAATACACCTTTGCAGTAGGCATCATCCTCTGAGTGTGAGAAGTGGTTGAAAAGTGTTGATAAGTTGTTGGTAGTGAACCTGAAGAACAAAGACTTGCTCCTTGTTTGTTTGCAAAGGAAAGTGTATGAGTTTGTTCTCTTTACGACAGAAATAAAATGGATTTTTTTCTGTAGGATTGTAAGACGAAGAGTGAACGCTGATATAAAGTGAGGGCGGAAGCGTTCATTGATTTTTTTTTCAAGTTGTTGTGTGTGGTAAAAATTGTGTGTCAGTGAAATGTAGAAATAGAAACGGAATAAAAAAATCTCGGAATGGAATGTAGAGCACAATTACATGTTTACCTGTCTCTTCGCTTACGACGTGATGATGATGATGAATTGATGAAAACGAAATTGATTTCGCTCTTGGAGTAATGGAGGAAAGGATTTGAGAATAAAATGATTGTTTCCTGGAGTGAGGAGCAGTGCGAACAAAAATGTAGGTCGTCCCCTCAAAATCATTTGTTCTTAGTGGGAGCGCTACTAATTTGCGAGTGAAACTGAATTGGGTGTGAATTAGTTAGAGAAATTTTTGGGTTGGAAAGTGGTCGTAGTGAAACTTGGAGTGGAAAAGTCAATCTTGAAGACTGAGTGACTGATAAGGACTCAAAAATGGATGGGAGACATCATCACCACTCGGTGCACAGTTGCCACCTGAAGCATCATGGAAATCCTCAGAGACCTTCGTTTGAAAGGGTAAAAAACTCATGCTTCTGTAATTTTCGCTCGTATAATTAAAGATTTTCGGTTAATTAGCATACGCATAGTATAGAGAATGAGTTATTTGTCTTTAACTTCCCGAGTCATACATCGTTTAAATTAGAGAAACACGAGAAGCGTTTTGTATGTTACGGGTGTCGAGTTGATTTCTCTCTTGACTCCTTCACACCTTTCTCATTTTGGGTTGCTGTCAATTGCATTCAAATTGACGAGGTCGTGTTGCATTTTTGTTCAAGACGAGCTAATTCAGACGCACAAAAGAAGCTCAAGCCTAAAACAATTGAAACAAAGGAAAGAAGCTAATCAGAGAAAAGGGAAAAATTCTCCTTGAATCTGTCGTGGAAGATATAGAGATGTCACTTCATCGCTGCCTTCAATTTTAAACATTAAATAGGCAATTTACACGTACGATATTACATCGAACTGCCACATTTAGACCACATACATTTTACCTGTTTTTTTATTTATCGGCAAATCGCGTTTTGTAGTTTTTAAATCGTTGTCAATCTCTCTCATCTCCAGTTGAAACTCTACGAAGCTTCCAAAAGCCTCGATTGATTGGCATCCGATGTCAAAAGTGAAACTAAAAGTGGCACATTATACCACACACGTGTCTTCTTCAACAATTAACACAATCAAGCCATCCACCCAGTTAATATGTAATTACTGATCTCGCATCAATGACAAACTTCGCATTTCACGTGTCATATAATCTTTCCACTCAGCCCACCACCACGCGAAAATCTACCACCATTCGGCAACTGTATCTCTCAATCTGCCTCCCTCACACCTCGATTGATACCTCTCAAAATAGCAAAGACATGTCTTACTTAAAGGTGAATGACGATAACATCTGCGCTCCTGTCCTACATTGTCAAACACACCAGCTTATCATCTCCAATGACGGAGAGCTGTAAAAAAGAATTCAATGGATTCTACGAATGTGTAGAGCACGTACAGATGTATTACAGATTCGATTGATGCGAGTCCCTTTGAAGATTATACAGTAGCGCACACATGGGGGATCGTAAATACATTTGTCGAAAAAAGCTCTTTTCATTCGATTGTAGAACTCTGCAGAAAACGAGGAGTTAATCATAAAGGCTACGACTCACGCCATATCTGTCCTTTTTGGTGCATCCCTCCGACTTAAATAGCAAGACATGCAATTATTGTTTGAAATAGGTCTACCTCAACAAGACATATAACGTCTTGCTCAGGTTTTTCTTATAGAAAAAAGTGCGTGTCTTATTTTTTGTAGAACGATGAACCAGAAGCATGAAAAAAATGTTCTAGAGAGTTTGTGTCACTTCATGTTTGTTTGCTGCTCTCGTGAGTTTTTGAGGGATGTGAGATTACGTGTGCTAAAATTACTGGCTTCACACAAAGATCAAAAGAAGACGTAAAGAACGTCGCTGGTACCTAAATGTTAATGGTCATATGTTACAACGACATAATCAGCCTCATCGTCATCTCAAAATAGACACAAAAAGCCAAGTCTGATTGTTCTCCACTTTCTAAGCTAACTTTTGTTGTGTGCGTGTGACACTCAGAGCATCTTTTTCTGTAAAAAAAGCGCTTTTTTAACAGACTCAGCACACTTTGCATGTTTATTTGCTCACAAAGGGTGACAATCATGGCACAAGTCTGAGGTGCGACAGGGATGAGGTCGAGACTTTGGAGTCACAATTTTTGAGACTAGACAACTTGTGCGTTCTAAGCACATGTTGAAATAGGCGTTTGAAAGTTGGAGGCATACTTCGCTTTTTTGATATGATATCATCTCTCTCGCGTGCTCATTTAGATACGTTAATTATATTTCGCGTGTACATTACATTTTATGAGGATACGGGAAGCGTTTTACAAGGGGCTATTAAAAATGCAAAGATAGAAAGAGAGAGAAAGGCTAGTACATTTCAATCAAATTTCTCACCCGCAAAAGTGTTAAATGAGCTCTTGTCATCATCATCAAAAATTTTTAATACTTTTAATCGTATTACAACACTCATTTTTGAAGCAGAGTAAAAGTCGCTAATCAAAGGTTCGCCATCACTCGAAATGAGGAAGCTGTGCGAATATAATACTCGTTGAAGAGACTTTGAAAGCTCTCTCCACACTCTTATCGTTGTAAAAATACAGATCTGCGACAAAAATGGCAATCACTTTTACTTTGGAATTTGAGCGATCACAAGTGAATTTTTTATGAGCGAGAAAAGGCTTTGTGAAAATTTTCTTATTCTTACGGTCCCTAGGTTTAGGTACTGCCAAACTTATGAAGAGTGACGCATTTCAAACTTTTGCTTCTACAAGAAAACCGGCGTCATAATAGTTACAAAGAGTATTACACATATTATTACCATCATGCATCCTTCTCGAGAGGAAAAGGGATGAGGAGGATGGAGCAGTGAAATATTTTACAAGCTTATCTTCAAGTCGTTAACCTGTATTTCAAAGATGATGAGGTACAAGACGGAGGATTTGGGACGATTATTTTTTGTGTGAAGAGGAACGCTAAATTGACAAAGAATAGGCATTTTACAAGTACACACATGCTTCTGTGGAGACAAAACGTAACGCAACATTAGAGTCAACCACAAGACGAACGCGGAGGCTCGAGTGTGCACCACGAAAACCCTTTCCGACAAAATGAAATATGTAGTGAGATACTGTATTCCAATCTTAAGGCCCATTGTTCCTCGAAACTTTTAAGGTTTTCATTGTTACGAAGCGGGAAGCTCTCAAACGTAGAATAAGGGCATATACTGTGGAGAGACACAGAAACTTTGTCGAATTCGCGCAAAGGGAGCACACACTCATTTTTGTGGTACAATAGATGATTAAGCACAACGAGATCTCGAAGTTATAAGAGAACATTATTGCGAGTGCATTGTTGTCCCACACTGAGCAGATTACATATATAAAAATACATGTAGTGCAATGAATTATATATTTTTAGCTGACATAAAGATACGAGCGAATTGGAGTAAAAGGGTGTTACGTATTACTCGCTAAGATGATGATGATTGAGTGTCTTTTTTTGAATCAGCTCAAGAAAAAGGCTTCTCGAGTCGTTTTCAATCGAGCCATGTCATGGTTAACCAAACCACAACGTGCATCTCTCATGGGCAGAAATGAGAGAGAAATGATGGCGTGTTCCTGTTTCTTCGTGGAGTATATATATAGGTACAGGGTGACTGCAAATCCTTCTGAACACGACGCACTCCTTCCATGCACCAATTTTTGGTAGATATGATCACGTAACTGTAATAATAACATTGATGTAATTAAGTCAATATGTAGGTGCATGTCCAATTGCTTTGAGTCGTGCCTAAATTTCGAGCTGCACTTTGGTGAGCACTTTGAAATTCTTCAGGACAATGTGAGCTGTGGGAAAAAAGGAGTGATGTGATTTACGCAATGTGGGAGTTGGCTGCTGACTTTTCGATTAGGTGTTGCTCATAGTATTCAAGTACTGAGTAGGTGACGCTTGAATCTTGTCTGTAGGTTTTTATGCTGTCAAATTATTGGACCTTTTATTAGGTCCATTGTTTAGGAAATTATTTCTGTCAAGTGGCTTTTTTGTTGCGAGTTTAAAAAATCACCTTCTATATGGTTACGAACCTTTAAAAAGTGAAAATAAATTAAGATTGTGGACGCTGCAGCTTCCGAACACTGTACGGGCATAAAATTATTCATTTTTAAAAAAGTACACAAAATTCTCACTGTTTTTGCCCACTCACATCTTACCCATCATAATGAGCATTATCATTTATCAGAGTTTTATGACTAGATTCAATGTACAAGATGCGTATGTTTTGTAAACACAATTTGATTAGATCCTGTGTGTTTGTGTGCACATGCAGGGCACACTAATGAACTGTAATTTGCAAACCGGGGAGGTGTGTATACTCCACAAAAAAGTGTATCATTATATTACCCTTACAAATTGCATGATAAGAACACGTGAGAGTATTAAATTTGTTTTAAAAAACTGCAAGTGAGATGAGCTCGCTCGTAGACACAGGTATTATTAGATTCACCAGGGAAAAGGGTTTGGTCAGATTTACATAGTTTTTGCATTTGTTATTAGTATGCACCAAGGATTTCTTTGGTTGTGTTAGTGAGTCCTCCTTTTCTCATCCTTTGTTCACATAAATCATTTCAGAAATGGTGAGGCATAAAGTAGACTTTACAACATGGACACTAGAAAGATAGACTCAATTTTTGCTACTTCTCCTTCCTGTGGTCCATCATCATCTTTGCGAAGTGAGTCTAATTTCTGTGAGATTCACGGCTTAACATGAATTTGCGTACTTATTAGCACATGACATGAGAGATCTGTCACAGCCGATGAAGTCGAGAAAAGGGAAAAAAAGAAGCAAAAAAAAATAATTCTCTAAAAACACAAATAAAAAATGGGTAAGTCACACACATGAATCATACCCTACAAGATTTTGAGACAGTAAGCATGCTCAGCCGCAAATGACAGAGGGGAATTAGTCTCGATTTTTACAGAGAGAAAAAAGTGAGCTTGAAACTTTGTCGAGCACAACGTACAGGATGGTCCGCATGGGTTGATAATTTAAAATGAGACGCGGTTTAGACCCTAGCTATGAAGATATTAAGAAACTATACA